>JAGWEN010000247.1:0-148196 GCA_018703685.1 Orius laevigatus
TAAATTTTATGTTGGTTATAATGCATTATTCCTGGAAAAAACATGTTTTTTTCATTCCAAAACTTGTTATTTGTTTACTTTTATTTTAATTCAACCTTACCAAATATTGAACTGCTCTTGAGAAGTTGAAGACCTCTGGTTCTAAATTGTATGTCTTGAGAAACCTAATAAAGTCAATTTAGCTCTTTAGTCCTTTAATTAGCTTCGTTTCCCCCGAAAATACAGGAGTAGGAACGTTTTTTTTTCTGAAAAAAAGAAATTTCTTTCTTTACTTTCTGAATCAATCAAGGAATATTAAATAGAACCTCATTCAGCAACCGCCAAACCGGTTCAATCCTATTTCTGCACATTTTATATTTTATTCTTCCTTCCTATAAAAAGAAAGGGTGCCTTTGTATGGAATCTTGCACCAAAGCTTTTTATTCAAGTTATCGAAATGTCGTATCCTTGAGGAAGAGAAACATTAGAATCGTTTCGTTACTCATTTTGGACTTTATTTGGGACCCTTTGAAAATCTCATGGACATAGTTAGTATGCGGTTCATGGAGGTAAATCCCTTTAAAAGTCATAAGCTCCTTTACTCAGCTTCATGAAAAGTTCAGTCTTTGAACATTTCCTGTTTGAATCCTGAAGTTATATTGGTACCCATACTAAAGGTTGTTGAGCTCTGGAGTAGCGTCCCTGAGAGCCTGCATTGTTAACCATAGCACAAGCTCATATTAGGGCATTACAATAAAACATCTTTTCGGCAGAAATGTAACATTCTTGGCCAGAAGATCTTTTAGACAGTTTCGACGAGAAAAAAGACCTTTTTAGACAGTTTTCGATGAAAAAGGACCCCATTTAGACAGTTTTTTGATTAAAAAAAAGACCCCATATTTTATTCTACAGTTGTCGATAATAAAAAGACCTATATTAGACAGTTTTCAATGAGAAAAGACCCTTTTTAGGACAGTTTTGATGAAGAAAAAACAGACACGTTTCGATGAGAAAATAACCCTATTCGTGTTATTTACCAGTTTTCGATAAGAAAAGACCTTTTTGGACAGTTTTCGAAGATAAAGACCCTTTTTAAAACATGTTTCCGATGATTAAAGACTTTTTAGGACAGTTTTCGGTGAAGAAAGACCCTTTTATAGACAGTTTTGGTGAGAAAAGAACCTTTTTAGGGACAGTTTCGTGAGAAAAGCCCCTTTTTAGACAGTTTTCGGTGAGGAAAAGAACCACTTTTTATAGACAGTTTCGATTAAAAGACCCTTTTAAGACCCTTTTCGATGAGAAAAGACCCCTTAGACACAGTTTTGATGAAAACCCTATTTAGAAAGTTTTCGTTGAAAAAGACATCCTTTGTAGACCCTTTTCGATGAAAAAATACTTAATTAGGGACAGTTTCCGTTGAGAAAAGACCCCTCTTTTAGGACAGTTTCAAAAAACCAACATTTCGTAGAGAAAAGACCCTTTTAACATTTCTAGAGTATAAAATACCCACAATAACATTTTATATGATAAAATACCAAAATAGACAGTTTTGATGAGAAAACAAAACCCCCATTTGACAGTTTACACACGCTTGAAAAAATACCATTTATTAGACTGATTTCGATGAGAAAAGGACCATTTTAAGACAACTGTCAATGAGAAAACACCCCTTTTTAGACATTTTTTCGATGAGAAAAGCCCTTTTTAGACAGTTATCGATGAGAAAAGACCTTTTTTGGACCAATTTAGGCAGATTTTGGACCTCCATTCAAAAGTGCTGAAGCTTGGTGTCGTGTCCATAAACTGGGTGTCGTAACCACAGCAACAAGCTCACAAGTAAAAGCGTCTCAGCATACCTATGCATTACCTGGCGATAATTCACTTTATTTCTTTCATCTCCACGATATAATTTTGTTTGCGTTACATCCAATATCCGTTTTCGGACTTTAATTGTAGACTCCTGTGGGTTACTGTAATTTACTCCATCTCGTTGACCTATGCAAACGGTCTAAAATTACCATTCTTGAAACACACATCTCAGATTCGTTCTACCCCCAAACTGTTGTGGACAACTTCTGCCCTGTTCAAATCGAGGTTCCCTATGTTTTTGACACAGAGCGACGATTACCAGGGAAACTCTTTCCGGCCAAAAAACCGGCACATCAATCATAAAGCGTTTGATTATTCCATACAAAAGATAATAATCATCATCCAACTCCGTTAATTCGTGTCACATTAAATAAAAGCGATATGATTTCTTAAAACATTAGGGTTCGTTAGAGGAGGAAAACCTCTTGAAACTATACAAGCAATTCCCTTTTGCGAATCGTTGGACCTGGCGCGTCAACTAAAGAACGTGAGTTCGATTAGTCAGTGCCTTTGTATTATGAAGTCCGATAACTAAAAGACTAAATTCACTATAAATGTCTAAACGATTTAATATCGAAAAAGGACCTTTTTTTTTTTCAAATATTTTTGCCCAGAGGCTCCCTGAAACCGTTAATAACCGGAGAAAAGCTGGAACTTGTATGTCCACCGGTTTATAGGAGAGCTTTTTTCAGTTTTTCGCCAATATCTCGAAAACAGTAGGTCTATAGCGAAAATATATTAAGCAACAAATTAAAGCTTATTATTATCCGTCCCACACAATTTTGAACTAAACAGATTTTTTGTAGTTTTCTTTTTTTTTTTCTTTTTTTTTTTTTGGACCAAACGTCTCGAGCTACGAGCGACGAAAAAACGGAATTTCAATTTTGACTTTGAAGGAGGAAAAGTCACTAATCAAAACGCCAACACTTTCGAAAAAAGTTGTAGCGAATTAATTACCTTAAAAAACTGCTATCAAAAAACAATTAACAATCCGGCGCGGATGGGGTTAAAGTTTTTTTTGTCGCCTCGTAGCTCGGATATGGTTAGTCCTACAAAAAATTTGTTGAGTTCAAAATTGTAGCAATTGAATAATCTTTAATTTTGTGCTTAAACGTTTTTCGTCTACGAACTACGGTTTTCGAGATATTGGCGAAACCCAAAAACCGAAAAAACCCTTCGCCTTCAGACCGTTCCTGAGGTCAAACGGCACGGGTTTCAGTTTTTTCGTTTATTTGCCCTTTTCGGGCTTAGATTGACTGGACTATATAATGACCTAACGAATTTTTAAATTAAATATTGAATATGTCGTTGAAGTCTTTAAAAATTGATAATGTTCTGGTACGGCCTTGCGGCTTGTCAATCGCTCAAGAGAAGTCGTTGCGTCACGGTGCGACGTCCGTTTTTAGCCCTGTACCACTTTTTTCATTTGTGGGGGTCTAATTATCTTGAATAGAAATTCCATGTCTAATGGTGAGAAGTGCGTCCGATCTATTTTCACCACAAAATAGAGATTAATCTCCTCGTTCAAATCGGACACGTACAAAACCGGAATGCTCTTTTTTTTTTATCTGTTTTGTCGACTAAAATGGTCTCGCCTCCTTTCCAGACGGATGAGGACAAAAAATATTAAAAAACAGGAAAGGAGATAAATTGTTGACATTTTTTTTCCCCGCGTTTCACATTTTGTCTTTTGGTCTACCGTCTTTCTCCTCCTTTTTGGTATAGACGATGCCAATTATCATGTAGTGGTGCTACACAGGATTTTGAAGGATAATCTTCAAAAGTCCATAACTCCCACATTTTTCAAGTTATCACGACGTTCTATGAAGATTTAGATGGGGAGCGACCATGTCGCCTAGCAGTACATCGACCTAATGTCGCTATCATCTAGAAACAAAAAAGAAGATTTTCTAAACTTTTTACATTCGCCTACAGACCATTCAACCTAATGAGTCAATTCTGCAAATCTAAAAACTATAATATTAAACATTACCATGTCGTCCTAAAGACGCAGTCGACTGACAGTCGATTCAACATAAAAGCTATTTTATTTTGTTGCGAAACCATTCGACCTAGCGAAAAGACGGACACTCTCTCAACCTACAGACACACTCCACACCGAGATGGGGTATTATGATTATAAATGTCCATGAAATCGCCTACAGACGCATTCGACCTACGGTCGATTCATCGCTAAAAGCGATTCTGTTGTATTTTTATGCATTACCATGTCGCCATACAGTCCATTCACTCCTACGGACATTCATCCTAAAACAAATAATCACTACATTCGCCTACAGACTACTACTCATTCGCCCTACAGTCAGTCGGTTCGCGCCTAAGCTATTTGTTGGCGAAACCATTCGCCCTACGGACATTCGCCCTACAGTCACTCATCTAAATGGCGGAGGTATCGCGTGACAGAAACACAATCATTTTTTGAACGCTGGCGTCGACATTCGCTAAAAACAATTACATAGAGACATAAACATACTGACACAACAAAAATTTCAAACGAACTTTCAACTAATACATAAGTACGAAGGTAGAAATGCTACAAAGTACCTTACACCCCGGAGCGGCAGGGAACCTACGCACTGATGGTTCTAAGGCTACCTGGAGATGAATAAAAGCCAGCTCTATCTAGGCTACGGCGAGTGTAAAGAAAAGCTGAATCCTCTCGAAGACCACTTTCCTGACGCCGCGGGGTCGGCTTCATGCGGAACCTAACCACCTTCAGTCTAATCCTACACTGGAGATGGAATAAAGCCAGCACACGACTCTCTTAGGCTAGATGGCGAGTGTAAGAAGAGTGCATTGCTCTCGAGAGAAACTTCGACCCGGGGGCGGCAGGGACACCATTACCACTCAGTATGTGCTAATCCTACCTGCGTAGATGGAATAAAAGCCAGCACTCTATCTTAGCTAAGGCGAGTGTAAGAGAGAGTGCATCCTCTACGAAGACAACTCTTTCCGACCCGGGTGGCAGTGTGCTAGGGAACCTACACCTCGTTCTTATCGCTACTCTGAGTATGGAATACAAGCAATCCGCGCTACTCTGTAGGCTAAGGCGAGTGTAAAGAGAGTGGATCCTCTCGCAGACGGCAACTTTCCGACGCCGGGCGCGCAGGAACCTACCACCGTTCGTTGCTAATCCTACTAAGAGTATGGTATTAACAGCCAGCCTCTCTCTTAGGCTAAGGCGAGTGTACATAAGATGTGAACGCCGCTCGAGAGACACAAAGCACAATAGTTTTATTTCTCGATTTTATAAATACGCGGAGGGCCCCCCGTTTTGAATTCGCGGAGTTGTCTTTACATGCTGCACAGTGTAAGTGTAGCTAATTTCGATGTTATGATGATTTTTAATGTAGTAAATTAATTATGAATATCGCTAAAACAGATCAAAACAGTATTACGACTGATAATCAGTAATAAGTTAGTCGATAACTGAGTAAGAATGCTAAGCGATAATTTTCATAAAATCTTCGATTACTTGAGAAAAATCCAAGAAACAATGACGATATTTCCAGAATATACTGTTTCGTGCACTCAAACCCATTAGATAGTTTTGAGCTTTAACAACAGTTCAGAGAAGTAAGTCCGTGCTAATCATAATATAGAAAGACGCGAAAGCAGGATTCTGAAATGCATTGCTTCGCAAGGATACAAGGCAGCTTTCAACTACATATTTTCTTGTCTATCGATCGATTATAATAGCTGATGTAGACTGACAATAAGAGCTACTACATATGAATTTATTTGCTCATTAGAGAACTTAATTTGTCCTAATATCTTCGCTTACGATGAGATGCGGTAGACCTTTCGAGTCAAAACAGACTTAGCATTTCTGGTGACCGTACATCTCGACTCGAACTGTAGTGTAATTAACCGTAACATGATGGTCTTAACCATAAAGAGAAGTACTGTGTCAGTCAGCATTTAGTCTGTAATAAGCGAGATAGAACACAAGATTAACACTCTCTTAAACTAACACATTCATAAATTTAGCGAAAGAAACTCGGTGTTGTGTTAGGTCAGAAATCGAACATTCGCGGGCTTAAAATCGATCGACCACTCTGTATACGGTGAACGGTCAACTGTTTTGGAAGTTAGCTTTTAAATAAACAAATGGCCGATTTATTTTATGATACCACACGGGTAGATAGCGTAGGGACTGGGTATTATTTCAAATTCGAACGACTACCTATCCTTCGGTATACGCACCATATTGGTGAGGCTTCTGTCAAAATGGCTAATTCTGGTTTGTAGACTATTACACACCAAATTCAGGACATTGTGTGAGTTGGTAATTTAACAAAATGTATGCCAGCAATTTTTTCGGTAATGTTGTCCGTTAATAAAGTTTCGTAAATTATTCGAAAGAAGGAAGCTTCTTTTTAAATGAAATTGACGTTGTGAAAGCGCACGAGACAGCAAGGCTGATATCGTCTTTCTCTCACTTCACTTCGCCGTACAGCATACGAGGATCATAGTATTATAGTAGTAAGACATCGGGGGTGACTCACATTTAATCTAATTTTCGACGCATGCGCTATTTGTTTTCACTACGACATCTCTTACGGTCAGCCATATTTTAGGTTGATCGACAGTAGCGGCGACTGGTTTTTGAGGCGAACGTCAATGTATTAATATTGCGTTTTTAGGTTGCATTGACTGTAGGACGAATGTCTGTAGGCGAATGGTAATGTTATTAATATATTATTTTTAGGATGAATTGACTGTACAGGGCGAGAATGTTTGTTTGTTCTTTTCTTTTTTCTTTTATCGGACGATGGTAGTAATTCTATTTTAAATCCGTCATTTTAGGTGAATTGACATAGGTGATCGTCTGTAGGGCTCGAATGGACATAGTTTAATAATAACGCTGTAGATGATGATCTGACTAGTTATGGCGAATGGTTTTTAGAGGCGATTATTTAGCGATGTGTGTGTATATCTCGCTTTTTATGTTGAATGGACATCATCATCAGTAGGAGGACGAATGGTCTGTAGGGCGAATGGTAATGTTTCATATGCGTTTGTTAGGATGAATTGCTCTTGAGCCGATGGTCTGTAGCGGCGCAAATTGTCGTGATTATTTTTGTTTTAGGTATGAATGACTGTAGGGCGCAATGGTCAGATGTGTAGGGTCGAATGTATACACGCCATTTAGAAAGCTTAAAGTCTTAGAAAAATATTGTTTTTAATGGATATTGGTCGTAAAAAAGTTCCTAATGCCTCAAAATCGCGTTTGAATTAATTTTTTTGTTTAGTACCATTAGGTAGTTCTCAATTCAAGTTAGCCGGTGGCATGAAAAAGTCACGTCTTTGAGTTTTTGACCTCTAGCTCCAAAACTGTAGGTTCTAGGGACTTGGCTATTAAGTACAAAAAATAAAGTTTTTAACATTCTAAGTACAAAAATAAAGTTTTTAACATTCTGCGTCTAACGAGACTTCCGGCGTCAAGAACGGTCCAGCGGTTCAGGAGATATCGACGGTTAAAGTTATTGCTTTCTGTCTTCTGACTTCATTTTGGCTTCAGAAGCGATTTTCGGCATTTCATCAGACAAACTTTTCTTCCAAGTTTCGTTATAATCTGCCCTAAAGTTCTTGTAAAGTCGATTTTCCCCCCGCATTGAAATTTTTCAAGTGAAAAGAGGATTTTATCTTCCTCCGACATAATACCTCTTGTTTCAATTACTTATTTCTCTTTTTTCCCTCGGCCCCCATCGTCCAGAGCACTTTTTTAACCACTTCCACCCATTTTCAGTTGAACAAAAAAAAAAACAGTTTCCAGTTTATGAATAAATTTGACTTATTTCAGGTCTTTAAAACTTCTGGGAGCTTTTAAAAATTCATTTATTTACCAACTCGGCAAGATGTTCGCGAATCAAGTGTTGAAACGTTTGCGTGAAGTTAAAAAATTTAAACGGATTTCTCGAATCGATCTTCGAAATGCTATTTTTATTTGTATGGCTTTTTTGTTATCCTCAAGCTGTAAATGGCCTCCTTGTTTAATATTTTAGCCTATCTACGAACGGTTTTCAATTAGCGATTGCGTAATCAGTAGTTTTGATTATTGTATCCGCGATTTTTTCGTTAATTAATGATAAGCTATCAATTAACTGTTTAAACATCTTTTTTTAGAGAAATTTATTCGTAATTGGACGTTAATTTCTAAGAACGTATAACCAAATTCTCAGGAAGGGATCATCTTCTGCCCCTCCCAACATATCCACCCAACCACCAAAAACTACCCTCACATACCTCACCAAAGACCCCCCCCCACCCTCACATCCCTCTCCAAAGTCCCCCAAAACCCAACATCCCTCTCCAACGTCCCCCCACCTCCACTTCCCTCTCTAAAGTACCTCCAAAGTACCCCCACATCCTTCTCCAAAGTAACCCCACACCCACATCCCTCTTCAAAGTACTCTCACACCCCTCACCAAAGTCCCCCCACATCCCTCTCCAAAGTACCCTCACAACCTCACCAAAGTCCCCCCACATCCCTCTCCAAAGTACCCTCACACCCCTCACCAACGCCCCCCCCACATCCCTCTCCAAAGCTCGACCACCACCATATCCCCCACCCAAGTCCCCCCACCACCACATCCCCCACCAAAGTCCCCCCCACCACCACATCCCCCACCAAAGTCCCCCCCACCACCCACATCCCCCACCAAAACCCCCTCCCCACCACCACAGTCCCCTCCCCACCACCTCACCCCCACCAAAGTCCCCCCACCACATCCCCACCAAAGTCCCCAACCACCACATCCTCCACCAAAGTCACATCCCCCACAAAAGTCCCCCACATCCCTCTCCAAAGTCCCCCACCCCCACATACCTCACCAAAGTACCTCCCCCCACATCCCTCTCCAAAGTCCACCCCCACATCCCTCTCCAAGTCTACGCCCCACTCCTTCAAAGTCTACCACCCCCACTCCTCCAAAGTCCCCACCCACATCCCTCTCCAAAGTCCCCCCCACGCCTCCTCCCCACCCCACATCCCTGTCCAAGTCCCCCACTCCTCCCCCACCCACATCCCTCTTCAAGAGTCCCCCCACCCCACATCCCTATCCTAAGTACCCCACCCCCACATCCCTCTCCGAAGTCCCCCCCATCTCTCTCCAAGCTCCCCCACCCCAACATCCTTCTCCAAAGTCCCCCACCCCAACTCCTTCTCCAAAGTCCCCCACCCCCACATCCCTCTCCAAAGTACCCTCACACCCCTCATCAACGCCCCCACATCCCTCTCCAAAGCGACCACCACCATATCCCCCACCCAAGTCCCCCCACACCACCACATCCCCCACCAAAGTCCCCACCACCACCACATCCCCCACCAAAAACCCCTCCCCACCACCACAGTCCCCTCCCCACCACCTCACCCCCACCAAAGTCTCCCACCACCACATCCCCCACCAAAGTCTCCCCACCACCACATCCCCCACAAAAGTCCCCCACATCCCTCTCCAAAGTCCCCCCACCCCCACATACCTCACCAAAGTCCCTTCCCCCACATCCCTCTCCAAAGTCCACCCCCACATCCCTCTCCAAAGTCTACCCCCCCACTCCTTCAAAGTTAACCACCCCCACTCCTCCAAAGTCCCCCACCCCACATCCCTGTCCAAAGTCCCCCCACTCCTCCCCCACCCAACATCCTGTCCAAAGTCCCCCCACTCCTCCCCCACCCAACATCCCTGTCCAAAGTCCCCCCCACTCCTCCCCCACCCCACATCCCTCTTCAGAGTCCCCCACCCCCACATCCCTATCCTAAGTACCCCCACCCCCACATCCCTCTCCAAAGTCCCCCACCCCAACATCCTTCTCCAAGCTCCCCCACCCCAACTCCTTCTCCAAAGTCCCTCACCCCCACTTCCCTCTCAAAAGTACCCCCACCCCCACTTCCCTCTCCAAAGTACCCCCACATCCCTCTCCAAAGTACCCCCACATCCCTCTCCAAAGTACCCCCCACATCCCTCTCCAAAGTACCCCCACATCCCTCTCCAAAGTACCCCCACATCCCTCTCCAAAGTACCCCCACCCCCACATCCCTCTCCAAAGTACCCCCACATCATCCCTCTCCAAAGTACCCCACCCCCACATCCCTCTCCAAAGTCCCCCACCCCAACATCCTTCTCCAAAGTCCCCCACCCCACTTCCCTCTCAAAAGTACCCCCACCCCCACATCCCTCTCCAAAGTACCCCCACCCCCACATCCCTCTCCAAAGTACCCCCACATCCCTCTCCAAAGTACCCCACCCCCACATCTCTCTCCAGAGTCCCCCCACCTGGGCATCCCTCTCCAAACTCGCCCACCCCCACATCCCTATCACAAGTTCCCCCACCCCCAGATCATTCTCCAAAGCCCCATCACGTCATCTCTCTCCAAGCTCTTCCACTCACACATCCTTCTCCAAACTCGCCCCAAACACATCCCTTTTTCCCCTAATAAACCACCCAACCTCTCCACAACACCAGCCAAATAAATCCCCACCAAACCAAGCCATTGACAATTTTTTCTCCTCAGAATACCTCCTTTTCACTAGTATCATATATCTTCTATATTATCCTCTTTTTCACATCTCAACCGATCGAAATAAACGAACTCGATTGAATTGGGTGGGCAAAGTGGGTTGGCGTCTCTCTCGCCTTCGGAACGCAATATTATACGAGACCGGAAAAAATAAAAGGAAATTGATGAGAAGGCTTCCCAAATTCCTTTCACGGCGAAGAATTTAAATTCGTTTATTTGCTCCAAGATTATCCCTTTCTTCATGAAATCATACATCAAACATGCTGAAAGTAATCCCACGTCCAATTTTTTTCTTTCTTCTCCACTTCCTAAAAGAGAAAATAACGAAGTTATGACATTTTATGAAAAATACATGAGCATGTGCCATCGTTCTGTCTTTTTTTGGTGACATTCCAAAAACGCCCGAACGTAAATAAAACCGCCTACTCTTCCTCCCTTTGATTGCTAAAAAACACTCCGGTTTATGAAAATTTAAAATCCGTTCCATGGACAGTTGTCGATGACATTTCTGACAAGTTGCGTAACCGATGTGTTTTCTTATTTTTTCTTCTGGAAAACGATCTGAGTGCCAATAATTTGCCTGAGAACGACAGGTTCTGCGTCCATGGTAACTTGGAAGTGAATAATTGGGCTATCGATCGTGAAATCATCCTAGGGGGAACAATTTTTTACGAGAAAAACTCAAGTTTTAGACTTTTTGGTCAGGGACAACGTAATTCAATCTCATCGGTCAACCTATTCATCTTGATCATTGGTTATTGAATCCGCAATCTATCAGCTCCATTATAATTACCGGCAATTTCTCACGCTTTCTATCAAAATTCTAATGAGTTTTAGAGCAAATTGTATGGAGCTGCCCCAGCGGAAACTTCCTCATAAGTTCCCCCATTACAACTTTAACCTACTATGTACCATTCTTCCACTACTCAGGAACCCCCCCCCCCATCACCACCACCGATCAGTCGATAATAAGTCCAGTTCGGTACTGTTTTTGACCTTTAGCTCGAAACCTATGGGTTCTTGCTACTTGAGTACTAAGCACTAAATGAAAGATTATTAAATTCTGCGTCGAATGAGCTTTCCAGAGTGAAAATAGGTCTAGCCGTTCAGGAGATATTGCTAGTCAAAGTTGACCGCTTCACGGTAACAAGTCCAGTTCGGTACTGTTTTTGAGCTCTAGCTCGAAAACTATGGGTTCTAGCTACTTGAGTACTAAGTACAAAACGAAAGATTATTAAATTCTGCGTCGAATGAGCTTTCCAGAGTGAAAATCGGTTTAGCCGTTTGGGAGATATTGCTAGTCAAAGTTGACGTTTCTTCCACACTGATTTTCTTCGAAGGGATATACAGTACACACACACACACACACAGGAGTGCAAACCTAGGGCCCTGGAGGGAATTTGGTGGGTGGTATGTTGAGCACAGGAAGATCAACCTGCCTTCCACCGCTAGGTTGCAATTTCGTTTTTCTGCTCTCATGAACTCAAAAGGGTTATTTGTGACGTACTTCGTCGGTGGTATAAAACCCGAAGTTTGATCCTATTAATGGAGTTAAACCACTCCACTTGTATCGTCGGCCTGACAACCTGTTATATTCAATGAGATGGTAATTGGTGCTTCGTTTAAATCCCCTGTTCGGGAGCCTAAACCATCTTTTATTAGATCTATCTCCTGTTTAACAACCGTTTTAATTGCTTCCCTTCTCCCTTAACTTAATTTAGAAAACCAAGTTTCCAATCTTCCGATCAATACCGTATCAAATTTTTGAGCGGCTACTCTCGAGGCACGTTTCGATGTTTAACTAAGGCTTAAAGTTGGACGCATTTCGGTGTGAGCAAACATGAAAGTTTTCCTTTCCTAACGCTTAATAATTCAAAATCTTTTTTTCCCCCTCGTAATTGCTCTTATGGTGGTTAATGAACTCTCAAGCCAAGTCCTCCAGGTTAAGTAGTGAAGCTCAGCAACCTTTTGTTCAATAAAAAACCTCTTCAAGGGTCAAAACATGGAACCTGAATAAAACTTTATGATAAACCGTCAATAAAACCGGTTTAGACGACATCGGGTCATAACCTACTAGAATTCTCCATCACGCACAACTTGTAGAAATTAATAAATTAATCAAAGAAAATGGCTTCCGTCTGAAACACGAGCTAATCATCTAAATGCTCCGGGTGATCAATCTTTAAAAAGGCTTCCCCTAGCCCGCATTTCTGACCTGAATTCACGATTCTGCGAATCTGTCATGCCTTATTGCTATTTCATATCGCCCCTCGAATATATTTTTTCTTGGCGTATAGGCTTTCGGAATCATCCAGAAGGAAATGGGATGATACCATGCATAAACGTGTAGATCATGGTTCAACGCGCTCGTCTTTTATCGCCCATTCACCCATAGGAACGCGTGTACTCAAAATCGAAAGTTCATATGTAAGCAACCTGATTTAATTAACAATCATGTGTTTATAAATCAAGTTAAAATTTATCATGGCTACAGTTTGGAATTTATTTTTGTCCATATTTCTCTTTTGTGTGTTGGGCAAGGCGAGTACGTCTCAGAGGACGGAAATGCTCACGTTTTCGGGTCAAAGTGTCGATGAAGTTTTGGACCAGATTTCCTCCTTTTTGGACCAAAACCCGTCCCAAAATTCGAGGAGGCGTTTGAAAAAGATTCGTGAGAAAAACGCAAATTTGACGGTGGTGACGAATTTTTGGGAGATACCAGGATGCGAGATACCACCGAAGAAATACACCCCGAGGAGAAACGTCCCTCGCAAAATTACCACTTTGAAAACGTCGACGGTCACCGAAAAAGGAGACGGCTTCTCTTTAAATATCGATTATGAAGAAATGATGAGGGAAATTTGTAAAAAGAGGCCTAAGGTCGAAAGACCCAGGGAAGAAATCGCTGTTTCGAAAGCTCCGAAAGTTCGCTTCTGTGATAAAATGGAACCGATATTGAACGTCCTTAGAAAAGACATATTGTGTATCGTGGATTCGAACGACTCCTGCCCTTGCAAAAGATCACATTACACTAAACAATAAATCACTTTTACTCATTTCAGTCCATAATTGAACTTCCTTTAATATAACGAACCCCAAATCTCCCTGCTTTGGATTGACTGACCTGATTTCATATTGGTTAGCTGAATTTGTTCATCTTTTGTTGTCAGGCTCTCTTATGGAGCAAGTTTATTGATTCCTCTGGGTCTTGAAGGGGACATATTGAAATTATCTTCCTATAGTGCTCAACATACCAGCCACCAAATTCCCTCTACAGTCCACTAGGTTGCACGTTCTACTGTATTATCCCTGCGAATAAAATCAGTGTGGAAGAAACGTCAACTTTGACTAGCAATATCTCCCGCACGGCTGGACCGAGTTTAACTCTGGAAAGCTTATTCGACGCAAAATTTTATAATCTTTCATTTTGTACTTTGTACTCGAGTAGCTAGAACCCTTTGTTTTCGAGCTAGAGGTCAAAAACAGTACCGAACTGGACTTGTTCCGTGAAGCGGTCAACTTAGACTATCAATATCTCCTGAACGGCTTGACCGATTTTCATTCTGGAAAGCTCATTCGACGCAGAATTTAATAAGCTTTCATTTTGTACTTAGTACTCAAATAGCTAGAACCTATAGTTTTCGAGCTAGAGCTCAAAAACAGCACCGAACTGGACTTGTTATCGATTGAGCATCTCTGTCATGGTTCCATGAACTTACCGACTTGCATTTTTCGTGTCCTACAAAGTGCAAAGTAAGAAGTTGGGATGTCCGAAGTTTCGAAATCGAATTGCCCCGGAATCAAAAAAGTTTTAGATTAGATTCGAAGTGGCCATTACTATGGAATGTGTTAAATCATTCTTTACTTTTTAACCCTCAAGAACATGTCGAATCACGTTCCTTTGTTGACGGCCTTAAGAAATGCAAGTTTATTTAGCCTCCTTTGGCCATCAAAGGTAAAGAACTCAGGAAACGAGCTATCAAAGGGTGTGATTCCTTAATAGAACAATTGCTTTCGCCTTTGTTTTCGATTAAATAATCCTTCAATGTGTCTTAAATTTTCAGGAGCAGGCCGCACAAGATGCCAAGCAGCAGGTGAGCAGTTCGGTCGAAGATACCGAAGACCTTTCACCGTTGCCGAATACAGTCCAAAGGCCGGCCATCAGGCGAGGAGGTATTTCAGCAGAACCTGTTACTGAAGAAGATGCCACAAGTTATGTTAAAAAGGTAATTTGGATATTCCTTTCAACCCTTAATATAGTGCTGTTAGGTTGTTCCTAAAGATTACAAGACGATGGCCGCCCTATCGAAAGCGATCGCGAAAAACGTCCTTTTCTCTCATCTCGATGAGAATGAACGCTCCGACATATTCGATGCTATGTTCCCAGTGAACTTTTTACCAGGAGAGACGATAATCCAGCAAGGAGACGAAGGAGACAATTTTTACGTCATCGACCTTGGAGAAGTCGAGGTCTATGTCAACAACGAGCTTGTAGTCACCATCGGTGAAGGGTCCAGCTTTGGCGAACTCGCTCTTATCTACGGCACACCCAGAGCAGCAACCGTCAAGTCCAAAACTGCAGTCAAACTTTGGGGAATCGATCGTGATTCTTACCGTAGAATACTTATGGGATCAACTATCAGAAAGCGGAAAATGTACGAAGGTTTCTTGTCCAGAGTCTCCATTCTTGGTAAGCCATATACCTCAAATTGCTTTATTTTATCCCATTTTTCAGAGAGTTTAGACAAATGGGAAAGATTGACGGTTGCTGATGCCCTTGAGACGGTCTCATTTTCCGACAACGAGGCTATCGTCAAGCAGGGTGAACCTGGAGACGATTTTTACATAATAGTGGAAGGAACTGCTTTAGTCCTGCAATGCCGAGGGGAAGGCGATACCTCCGTAGAAGTCGGAAAACTTGGACCATCTGACTATTTTGGTAAATTTTTCCATATTTAGGTCGTGGATTAATAATTGAGACCCTTGAAAAGACATGAGGGTTGAGGTCATTAGAAATTCCGCTTTCCGACCCCTCTCTATTCAGTGGTTGTCTTATGAATATTTATTTTTCATCAACTGTCTTTCTAACGATCAAAAGGGGGCTTTAAATCGGGTGAAAAAAAGGATTTGATAAAATAGGGGGCCCATTTGATGTATAAGACAGGTCGGTTTATGTGGGGAACTCATCCGTCTTTTCCCTCCTCTTTTTTAGACTCGACTTTTTTATCAGATCTTGGACCTCGGCCAATTCCCCCTTGATCGATACAAAAATGGAGAAAAAGGTCAATTTTGGCGTCTTGGGATTGTTTAACTTTTTAAACGTCAGAATCTTCATTTGAAAAGATTTGATTGAATGATGGACATATTTGATTTGACAGAATTTATGAACGGAATGATTGAACTTTAGGATCTCTTGCTCAGTTTTCATCCACTTTTTGGACAGTAAAACCGTAATTTTTAGTATTTGTCAGAAAAATAGTGGTTTTTAATAAGTTATTGAATGGAAAAATGGTCAATTTGACCCCATATTGACTCATTTTTGAATTAAAAAAAGTAATTTTGCTTTGTTTTTAGAGGTTTTGGCCCAATAAAGTATAAACTGTTGTTATTGCTCTCTCAACCGACCCCCCTCCCTGAACCCCTCTACGATCTACCTTGATCTACACCCCCACCTCCCCCCGATCTACTCCCTCGATTTGGATACCCCTACATCCCCCACTCTGTTACCCCGCTACCCCTGACCACCCTCCGATCTACACCACCACCCCCGATTTCCCTCAATATACACTTTTCCCCGATCTACCCTACCCCCGCCACTTTTCCCGATCTACCCTACCCCCCACTTTTCTCGATCTACACTTTTCCCGATCTACCCTACCCCCGCCACTTTTCCCGATCTACCCTACCCCCCACTTTTCTCGATCTACACATTTCCCGATCTACCCTACCCCCCATTTTTCCCGATCTACCTCCACCCCATTTTTCCCGATCTACCCCCACCACCCCCGATTTACACCCACCCATTTTCCCCAATATACCCCCCTCTTTTCCCGATCTACCCTCCCCCCTCCTCACACTTTTCCCGATCTACCCTCCCCCCCCTCCTCACACTTTTCCCAATCTAACCCCCAATTTTTTCGTCCTCTCTCTTCTTGACGTACCCTACACCCCCTCCCTTTCCCGATCTACCCTACACCCCCTCACTTTTCCCGCTCTACCCCCCCCTCTTTCCATGCTCTACCCCCCTCTTTCCCCGCTCTACCCCCCCCCACCGTTCCCCGATCTCCCCCCCCCCTCCCTCTTTCCCCTATATACTCTCACCTCTGTTCTCGATCTACTCCCCCTCTTTTCTCGATCTACTCCCCCCCCTCTTTTTTTGATCTACTCCCCCCCCCTCTTTTCTTGATCTACTCCCCCCCCTCTTTTCTCGATCTACTCCCCCCTCTTTTCTCGATCTACTCCCCCTCTTTTCCCGATCTACCCCCCTCTTTTCCCTGATCTATTCCCCCCATTTCCCCGATCTACCCCTCTACTTTTTCCAAATCTACTCCCCCCTCTTTCCCCGATCTACCCCCACCCCCTCTTTCCCCGATATACTCCCACCTCTTTTCTCGATCTACTCCCCCTCTTTCCCTGACTCCCCCCCCCAATTTTCCCCGATCTACCCCTCTACTTTTCCCGATCTACTCCCCCCTCTTTCCCTGATCTAACCCCCCTTTCCCCCGATCTACCCCCTCTTCCCTCCCTACTTTTTCAGATCTACTCTTTCCCTGATCTACCCCCCTCCCATTTACCCCTCTACTTTTCCAGATCTACTCCCCCCCCCCTCTTTCCCTGATCTACCCCCCCCGCTCTTTTCCCCTGATCTACCCCCCTCTCATTTACCCCTCTACTTTTCCAGATCTACTCCCCCCCCCTCTTTCCCTGATCTACGCTCTTTTCCCCTGATCTACCCCCCCCCTCTTTCCCCCTGATCTACCCTCCCTACTTTTCCAGATCTACTCCACCTCTTTTTCGACCCCCCCCAATGAACCTCCATCCTATCCCGTTTTTGGTGAAGATTGTAGCATCGAAGTATGGCGTTAGGCAAACCTAAGACATACTTACCAAACTTTGCCATGTGATTCCCATTTTTTCATCATTTTAGGTATTTATATTGGAAAACTGTCCTTTTTGGCCCTTGCCTTTTTTCCCCCAAGCGATTTGGAAAAAAATCTCCTCCCTCATTTCGTTTTCATGATTTTTCATTGTATTCCACACTATTTCATCCAATATAATGATCAGTACTAACTCAAAATATTAAAATGTTTCAGGCGAGATAGCCCTTCTTTTGGACCGACCCCGAGCAGCCACGGTCGTCGCCAAAGGTCCGCTCAAATGCGTCAAACTCGACCGAGCGAGATTCGAACGTGTCCTCGGCCCATGTGCTGACATCCTCAAAAGAAACATTACTCAATACAACAGCTTTGTCTCGCTTTCGGTTTAATTCAATCAAAAAAATCGATCTTTCCCACCATCGGGACCTCACTTCCCGATCATAACACAAAAAAAAACCAAAAGCTCTCCTGTTTAACATAACTAAACCTTCTCAAGGAAGCTAAAAATCACAAAAGTATCATTTCTCAAAACCCCAGCTTTCTCGGACCACCCCTCCCCCATTTTATAATCGTGCTCTTTTCGGTCCATTTGACGTCTTCGGCCATTTAACGTCACATCAAATTCAGTATTTTTTTCGATTTTCAGTCAACCATTTTTTTGTTGTTTTGTTTTTATTTTATGAATATAATTGTTAAATGTATTAATTATTTAAATGTTAATAATAATTAAAAATAATAATATAAAAAGGGTGTTTTCGTTCCAGGTAAATAAAGTTTAAACTTTTTAATACAATTTAAATTACAGAGACGTACAAAAGTTTGGAAACTGGATAAAGGTTTAGTATTCTTGTCCACCCCAGCGAGGCTGAAAAAGAAAATTAATTTTTGAAGAGAATCGTTTGTCGAACTTACGTCTAATGCTTTTCCTTTAACTTTTTTATCAATGAGCGACAAAATCGCTTCAGTTTTCACACTCAAAGTATCGACTTTTTCCAAAAGCTGCTGATACGGCGAAAGCGGCTGAGTCCCCATAATGACATGACCAAGCTTGGAATCTATCTTCGCATCCAACCTAGCGGACCTGATCAAATTCACAATCCAGCATTCAGCATCTTCAGGATTCATGTTCAACTTTTCAGCCAACATCGATATACTAATACATTGATGGATGCGACAAAACGTCTCGAAGATCATCAAACGAGCATTTTCGACGAAGTCATCTATGATGCCGACCAAAAAGAAATCGTTATAAACAACCTCTTGGCATTCATGGAGTTTCTGCCTGGCAGACTCGAAATCAAAATTGACATAAAGATGTTCCAAAAATTCAGTAATCGGGTCCCGATAAGTATACGATTCTTGCTGTATAACCTTCACCAAATCCCGCAGACAGCTTCTTCTCGCTCTATTGACGATTATAGCAGCAGACAAATACCTCAAGATATGAGGGCACATGGTTTGTATAGCGTTTAAATAGCTAAAAAATAATGTTTTATATATAATAAAAGGATAAGTAATTACTTTGGCCTATAAAGAAACATATCGATGATAAGGTCTCGCCCTTGGTCGTGATTGAAATAAATGAAAAGACTCCAATGTATAAGCCACGTGCGTTGCTGAAGACTCTGGAGGGAAGTTGAAAATGAATTTCCGTCGATAAATTCCTTCAGTTTGTTCAAATCTTCCAAAGCAGAGTCCCAACATTGAGTCAAGATTTCCGACGCAAGTTTACCCCATAGTACGGTCAAATAATTCTTTAAAAACTTCATTAGAATGGGCAGAACAAGAGGATGGAAAATAGTTTCTACAGTGCATTTTGAAGACACGATTTTTTTCTTCAGTTTTTGATCTCTATCTCGAAAACTATGGGTTCTGGCGACTTAACCACTTAGTACAAAATGAAAGACCATTAAATTTTGCTTCTAATGAGCTTTCCAGAGTGAAAATCGGTCCAGCCGTTCAGGAGATATTGACGGTCAAAGTTCAAAACCTAATTTTTGATTTCATTAAATTCCTTACCATTTCTAAACCGTTATGAATATCGACATTTGCCTTTAAGTATTTATGGTTTGTGATCCAATTACCTTTAAAATGAGACTAATTTTGACTTTCTAGGACTTCCCTTTCTTCCACGTATAAAAGATCAGTTTTTCAAAAATGGGTATATCTCCTGAACGGCTGGACTGATTTTGACTTTTGAAAGCTTATATAAAGCAGAATTTAATTATCTTCAATTTTGTATTAAGTGGTCAAGTCGCTAGAACCCATGGTTTTTGAACTAGAGATCAAAAAGTGCACCTTTTGCTTGGTAAAATCTCTGCTAGGGCTAACTATACATACTTTGTCAGTAGATGGCATGATGAGAAGGTAGAAGTAAAGATAATTGGCGGATTTGGAATAGCTGCCGCACTCGTAGAGACATTTGCTGAGCCGAATGAGCGAATCCATTTTGTCGAATGGAAACTATAAACAAAAAAAAATCAACGAATTTCAAAATCTAATGGTACTCACGTTGTTCATTTCTGTCAAGTAAGTCAACAACTTTTTGGGATCCCGATGTCCTTGGATGTACGAAATCAGATCATCGTCTTCGATAACGGAGGTGATCGGTTTGGCCGCTTCTTTGACCGCTTCTAATTCGGCTAAGACTTCTTTACGACGATTGGCAAGTTTCTAAAGGAAAAGAATTCAAATAAAAAGGAAGAAGATTAAATTTGATTACTTCTATGAGCTCTTTGTCCGGGTTTGGGTCGCCCTTTAAGATATCCAAAGAGTAGTCGACCATAAAGGTGCTGTTGATGATCGCTTGTTTCGATTGGAGGATGTCTTTTTCATTGTAAATCTGAAAAATAATAGTATAAGAAGCTATCAGATAGAGACTGAGTTATGGGTAATAATGCAATGAATGATGGGAAAGATGGTGTACCGGAAGGATGGACTACCGCAATGCATGATGGGATAATAACGCGATGAATAATGGGGTAATACCGCGATGCATGATGGGGTAATAACGCGATGAATGATGGGATAATACCGCGATGCATGATGGGGTAATACCTCGATGCATGATGGGGTAATAACGCGATGAATGATGGGGTAATACCGCAATGCATGATGGGGTAATAACGCGATGAATGGTGGGGTAATACCGCGATGCATGATGGGGTAATAACGCGATGCATGATGGGGTAATAACGCGATGAATGATGGGGTAATACCGCGATGCATGATGGGGTAATACCTCGATGCATGATGGGGTAATACCTCGATGCATGATGGGGTAATACCGCGATGCATGATGGGGTAATACCGCGATGCATGATGGGGTAATAACGCGATGCATAATGGGGTAATAACGCGATGAATGATGGGGTAATACCGCGATGCATGATGGGGTAATACCTCGATGAATGATGGGGTAATACCGCGATGCATGATTGGGTAATACCTCGATGCATGATGGGGTAATGCCGCGATGAAGGATGGGGTAATACCGCGATGCATGATGGGGTAATACCGCGATGAATGATGGGGTAATACCGCGATGCATGATTGGGTAATACCGCAATGCATGATGGGGTAATAACGCGATGAATGGTGGGGTAATAACGCGATGCATGATGGGGTGATACCGCGATGAATGATGGGGTGATACCGCAATGCATGATGGGGTAATACCGCGATGACTGATGGGGTAATACCGCAATGCATGATGGGGTAATAACGCGATGAATGGTGGGGTAATACCGCGATGCATGATGGGGTAATATCGCAATGAATGATGGGTAATAGCACAATGAAATACGAGTGTGCCACTACACGTCAACCTGAAGCTGTCAATCATCCAATAGATATGACCAATTAAGAATCCACAAGCCAATGAACAGCCCAAAAATCCATTTTCATCAATCCTGATGGCTGATAATCCGCCAAAACTAATAATTTATCAATTAATACCGACACACGCTTACCTCTTTAGCGGACAAGAATTCCAGAAGTGGAAACACAAGATGTTTATCAAGATAAGGAGCAAGGACAGCCGTTAGGTCGAATTTCGCCATTTTAACTGTCTTTAAACGTAAAAACTCGTTAATTAATAAAGAAAATATAATAAAATAAAGCAAATTACCACGGGATTAACCTCAAAATTTGTTTTTTGCCGTATGCTCCCCGAAAGGTGGGCGTAACCTACTCACTGTTACCGAACAGGTTTGAAAACCTAAGCACCAAATATTTTCTCTCAACATTCCCATCCAAATTCTAAACATTTTAAATCACAACTTGATATACATTCTCTCTGAAAAAGAATTTATCTTCTCTTTCTTTTTTCTCAGAATTCTAGAAAATCGAATTTTACAAATTGAAAAGTTTGTTCAAAATTTCATTGTTAGCATAGTTAAATGTGATTATAGTTCATTTTCCCGTTTATTATTGAGTTTTCTCGTTTTTTATGAAAAATTTCCCAGCCCCAATGTGAAAATTTTCTTCCGCTACGTAACACCAGTGACGTCACCATCTACGTCATCATCGATCCCGTTTTTCGGCTAACCCGTTCAATCAGTGGCGGATCCTAACGGTGGCAGTTTGAATTTCGTCTTCGATCACGTTCCGGGTCATTCTCGTCCCTTTTATTTTCGGAACGTCCTAAAAAATTTCAATTTGAACAAACCCACGTGGAAATTTTTAATAATTCGTCTTCTTTTGCTTATTTTGTTGTGTAAAAGTTCAAAATCGTTGAAAAAGTGTGTTGTGACCAATATTTTTAAACATTTTATGTCTTGACAATAAATGGGTGATACGAGCGGTCAAGTTGTAAGTAAAACTCATTAAATTTATTTAAAATTAAACAATTAATATAAATAATTCAAAGAAAAAACTCAACATAAAATTGTGTAATGGGGTCAAGGGTTTTTATCAAAAGGGTTTTGTATAATTTATCACCCCTTTTGAAATGTAAACCTATGGAGGTTTCTTTTTTATCAATTCCTTTTTTTCCCTTTGAAATTTTGATTTTTTAATTTTTTTGAAATTCTGAATGCTTTGAGGTTGGAATTTTATAAGAGTTGGGGGCAAGAAAAAAAAAAAGTGGTTAAGGCCGGTTTTTTCAAGGATTTCGAGAAAATGTCATCGATTGGTCAATGGTGCCTTATTTATTCATAAAATTCCTCCTTTGTATTAATTTTTTACAAATTTTTCTATTATAAAATTATAAAAAATTCAGCATAAACTAAAATATAGCAGATAACAGCATAAGATAGTAGAAATTTTTTTCTAGCATGGTCAAGTCAGTTTAATTTTTTTAGTTTAATTATGATTATGGCCGCTAGATCGGGACTCTTGTCAAGGTGCGAGAAAACAAGATTTAGAAAAATACGACATAAAAAAGGTAGATCTATTGAAATTTCCAAGAGCTGTGCACTGGATAAAAATCTTACACTACAAAAATTTCCCTTTTTTGTTTAAAATTTCCCTTTTTCCCTACAAAAAAAAATTGTGTAGAAGAGGGAAATTTTTGTTATAGAGGGATTGCAGGACTGCTGTGGACCCCATGTATTCCCGTCCAAAAAGTTGGTCATCAGTTTTGCCAACTGAACGCTAGTTTACCAACCATCCAGATTTCAGTGTTGCCAACTAAGTTTAACCTCAAAATTCACCGGTTTTAGCTGATTTCCAAAGGAAATGAAGCTATTGCGGTCGGTGCGATGGAGGCGCCCAGCTTAGAGACCTATATATTCGTGATCAGGGCGTTCTGGGAATCACGAAAATATAAGACTTTCCAATTCACGTTTTTCCTTAACGTTAAGTTGGCACAACTGGCAAATGTGTGAGAGAGCAAAAATTTCCCTTTTTTCCTTACCAAAAAATAGAGGAAACGGGAAAAAATTGCGTTGAAAAGGGAAATTTTTCTTTTAGAGGAATTACATCACCGTGGGACCCCATTTATTCCCGTGCTAAAAGTTGGCCATCAGTCTTGCCAACTGAACGCTAGATTACCTCTACAACCATCCAGAATTCAGTGTTGCAAACTAAGTTTAACCTCAAAATTCACCGGTTTTGGCTGATTTCCAAAGGAAATAAAGCTATTGCGGTCGGTGCGATGGAGGCTCCCTGCTAAGAGATCTATATATTCATGATCAGGGCGTTCTGGGAATCACGAAAATATAAGACTTTCCAATTCACGTTTTTCCTTAACGTTAAGTTGGCACAACTGGCAAATGTGTGAGAGAGCAAAAATTTCCCTTTTTTCCTTACCAAAAAATAGAGGAAACGGGAAAAAATTGCGTTGAAAAGGGAAATTTTTCTTTTAGAGGAATTACATCACCGTGGGACCCCATGTATTCCCGTGCTAAAAGTTGGCCATCAGTCTTGCCAACTGAAAGCGAATTTATTCTTTTTCTTAGGATTTTGCCCGGTTTTGGTGCTTTCGGCCTTAAAGGTCCAGACAGTTTGTGTTCTCTACCAACCATCCAGAATTCAGTGTTGCCAACTAAACTTAACCTCAATTTTCCCGTTTTTATTTCCTAACGTTGGCAAAACTTTTGAATTTGAAATGGAAAATTATACATTCGTTCTGGAAAATTTCGAATTTAAAAAGCCTATAGTTATTGCCACTCGGGGTCAAACTTAAAAAACCGGCAATTACAATCTAAATATAAATTCGACTGTCATAATAACATCAGGCAATCTCAATGCAGAAACGTCCAAGGACGTTTAATTTTAATAAGTATGAATCGCTTTTGTAACTTGGAAAAACTGCTTCATCACAGTTGTTATGAAATCTTTACTGATTGCTATGTTTTTCACAGCCATTAAAACTTCAAGGGTATTCAAAACAAAAATATAAACAAATTACATATAGAATCACACATTTTTTTAACATCCGAAAAAAAAATGGTCGTTATGAAACTAGGAAAAAAGCGCTCCCGGTGGCTTTCAGATGAACTATTTGGTCCAAATTGGAGTTATTTGATGAATTTTTGAAGATTGATTTAAAAACTAGAGTGCTTTTTTATTGTTAGTGTACTCTTGGGTTAAAAAAATTTAATATCTGGAGTTTTATGTTGGATAGTAAAAAAAGGGGCAATCGTAAACTTTTATTATGAGGAGACAATGTTGTGTCTGGGGTTGGGGTCGTTGAACCCTTAGGAGGGTCCCCCTTTTGAATCCACCCTCAAATAGTCTAGACACGTGGTATTGATCATACCCCCCTCTTCGATCCACCAAATGGTTCACGTAGGGGAGAGCGGTCCACGTGGTTTTTACTACGCCCCTTCCGAAAAGATGAGGAAAGCCGAACGGGAAATGAAATCGCGATCCCAGACTCATCGGAATGGGGACAAGGCCTTCCGGGTCGTGGCTCTATGGAGAAGCCAGGTTGGCCACCTCTGAAAAATAAGGAAGGGGTCATTCTGCAAAAAGGAAAACTAACGGTGAACATCGCGTTCACTTCGATGCCCTATTTCGAGTCCTCAATGTTATCCAAACGTCTCGGATATTTAAAATTAAACATATCCATCTTGCCAACTCGACTAATGAGTTGTCGCCGTCTTATTTATCGCTCTTTTATAATTTGAAGATTCCTACTTATTAGCGGTAACATCGTAACCTAAGCCCTTGTCCTCGATTTTTTCGTTGAACAAAACTGGGCATAGGATTCCCTCTTTTAATAATCCGAGTAAACTTTGGCTATAGAAATCTTCGTAATAGAGTCCTTTCCATGCATAAATCACAATCATGGGAAAAGAAATTCAATCTAAAGAGAAAATTCTTGATAAAACCTCAAAAAAAGAAAGCTGCTTTTGTTCATAACTTTAATTAAGTTTTTCGATTTGTCTGTCTCTTCGACAAACTGATGGAGACGCCTTTTGAGCTCGTTTCTATGGGAACGGAACAACAGGACATATCGCCAGAGTTCAGTTTTCTGCAATGATATCATTGAAGAGAAAAGACGCATTTTGAGCTCGTTTCTATGGAAACAACGCTGTTCATGGGACATCACGCCAGGGAACGTTTTCTGCAATGTTGTCTCTGAAGAGTGAAGACGCCTTTTGAGCTCGTTTCTATGGAAACAACGCTGTTCATGGGACATCGCGCCAGGGAACGTTTTCTGCAATGTTGTCTCTGAAGAGTGAAGACGCCTTTTGGGCTCGTTTCTATGGGAACGGAACAACAGGACATATCGCCAGAGTTCAGTTTTCTGCAATGATATCATTGAAGAGAAAAGACGCATTTTGAGCTCGTTTCTATGGAAACAACGCTGTTCATGGGACATCGCGTCAGGGAACGTCTTCTGCAATCTTGTCTCTGAAGAGTGAAGACGCCTTTTGAGCTCGTTTCTATGAAAACAACGCAGTTCATGGGACATCGCGCCAGGGAACGTTTTCTGCAATGTTTTCTCTGAAGAGTGAAAACGTCTTTTAGGCTCGTTTTTATGGGAACGGAACAACATCACGCCAGAGTTCAGTTTTCTGCAATGATGTCATTGAAGAGAAAAGACGCCTTTTTAGCTCGTTTCTATGGAAACAACACTATTCATGGGTCATCGCGCCAGGGAAGTTTTCTGCAATTTTGCCTCTGAAGAGTGAAGACGCCTTTTGAGCTCGTTTCTATGGAAACAACGCAGTTCATGGGACATCGCGCCAGGGAACGTTTTCTGCAATGCTGTCTCTGAAGAGTAAAGACGCTTTTTGAGCTCGTTACTATGGGAACGGAACTATAGGACATCAATATGTTGCCTTTGCTGGCGCCTCGTGAGCTCGTTTCTATGGGAACAACGCAGTTCATAGGACATAACGCCAATTTTTCACGATCGCAACTCCTCTCAACTTGTTTAAATTTTCCTAACCTAAGGTCAATAATATTTTTCTAAATGAATTCATGTCGTTGACTGTCAAATTTATTCAACTCTACGTATTTGAAATAGGAGGAAGAAATAAAACGTTCGGTTATTGTCGTCTTGAAGAGGTTCCCGCGCTTCTTTCGATCCCTCCCCACCTTCGCAGGTGCAATGCACTCCTGGAATGGACACTCAACGCGGGAAAAAGAGCGACGATGGAAATAAACAACAACAAAGCTAGATGCCTACTGAACAAACATCTTATCTACTCGGCTTTATCTGTTCTTCAATAGAAACTTTCCACTGGCACAGAAATTAACTGGGGAACGCTAAACTTCCTACGATAATTGACAAAATTTTTGGAAAAGGCTCTACTGGTCTAGAATATGGACACTGGAACCTTTCGATTGCCATTGTGAAGGGCGATGCCGGAAAGAGATGAAAAAGCAGCCTCAATTGACGAAAAAGCCCCTATAATAACGATATCAATGGTTTTAAACTCTGGAACCACCCGATGATTGATTTCCTCGTCTTTTTCACAAAGAAATCTTCATAAAACCTATCTCTTGACATAGTATAAGTGTGAAAAAATGGCGTATCCTGTTTTGAATTCTTCCAAGTTGCGTTTGTCCGCGAGCCTGATACAGTTGGCCGGGTTGAAGGCTATTTTCGAGGTCATAAAACCGAAGAGGAGTCACGCTCTCAAGGTTTTGGCGGGAAGGAACGAACCTTGCTCTCTGTTTTCTAAAGAAAAGGTGAAGGGACTTGCTATGTCCTCTTTGTTCCCGCCAAACACGTTACCGTAGTGGGGGAGCGGCTGCTTCTTCAGAGATCAACGCACCCTGAGGAAGCTTTTTTCTTTATTTAGCCTATCTTCGGCTAAAACGTGAGATAACCGCCATAACTTGATTCATCGTCCAAGATAGTGAAATCACAATATCATGTTTGGGCCATTTCGTGAAGAAACAGGAGATACGCTCTTGATTGCTAACATCGCATGAGATGATGGCTCCATCCCAAAGGTCTAGATTGTCACAAATTTGACACCGATTGCTAAATCCGTGTAAACGGATATTGTAAATCAACGGTCCCTTTCGCACTCGTTCAACAACCTCTTGTTTATAAATAACTTCGGGATGCGCCTTTAAAAAGCCACGAGAGTGGAACGGAAATATCGTGTCTAGACTGGAAGCTTTTTAGCGTCGAGTGTGAAATAGTGGAAGGAAACGGTGGGAGGGCGGAGGAACTTGCAACGAGAGGTCATTGCCATCTTCCCTAGGCCTACAACGCAATCTCCCTTCGAAAATCCAATAAGGCCCCACGCGTTTTCGATTCCCCCTATTTTTTCTCCACAGCACGTCCGTTTCGAACTTCCCATCTCGGATTACAAGTCGTTTAATGCCAGAATCAACCAGTTTTTATTTTATTACAACGGCTAGGTCGTTCACTTCGATGTCCTTCAGACGGAACACATGCCGTTTTTCCCCCTGTGGTCAAATACTAAAAAAGGTTCTCTGTCTGCTCATTTATTCTGACCTTTATGTTTTTAAAAGTAATTGGCCATTTTCCAAATGCTTTGAATTCTTACGGGGTTACGAAGAGGAATAAACGTTTGAGGAATCACTCTTTCATTACTGTCATCCATGTCGTCATACTCCGCCCACTGTATTCAAGATGCTCATCCAATATTCATGTCTTTTAAAGGCAGGATGTCCACCAATATTGGTCCTAGACAATCCAAAATGTCAGAATCACCACGTTCTTCTTTCTAGGCGATAGGGCGGGGACTCTTGGCCCAATAGGACATTCAAGGACTTCAGTGCCAACTAGAGATCAAGAACTTAAGAAAAATGGGAGCCCAGGAACCCCTGGGCCATTAAAAGGCAAGGAGATCCCGTTTCAATAGCTAGTAACTCGCGGGCCAATAGAAGTCAAAGAAATCCTGCGCAAATAGTAGGCCTCAAGCTAATCAGCCAATAAGAGGCCTCGATCTCCTCAGCCAGTAGAAGGCTCCTTGACCAATAGGAAGCCTACACTCCTTAGTCATTTGGAGGGCAGAAACTTCTTAACCAATAGGAGGCCAGGAACTTCCCTTGCCAATAGTGTGGAAGAAACTCCCAACCAATAATATGCAAGTACCTCTCAGGCCAATAGGAAGCAAGGAAATCCCAGTCATGCAGAGGACCGCAAATCCTTAGCCACCATGACGCTGGGAGGTACTGCGGCATCTGCCAATAGGAAGCCTCAAACTTCTTAGCGAATCGGAGGCTTTAAACTCCTTAGCCATTAGGAAGCCTTGAACTCCTTAGCCAATAAGAGGCCTACACTCCTTAACCATTTGGTGGGGCAGAAACATCTTAGCCAATAGGAGCCCCAGGAACTCCCCTAACCAATAAAATGCAAGTAACTCTCAGGCCAATAGGAAGCAAAGAAATCCTAGTCCCACAGAAGACCACAAACTCCTTGGCCATCAGAACGCCAGTAGCTCCAACTCCATCAGCTAATAGGCCTCAACTCTTAGCCAATAGGAGGCCTCAAACTCCTAGCCAATAGAAGGAACTCCTTGACAATTGTGAAGAAAATGATCCGCGATATCCCTAGTTCCGTGGTTCTGTGCTGTGATTCGCAGCTTCCGTTGCTATCTACCTACTACTAGTGGATAAAGTAGTAAAGCGTTCGGAGATGAATGAAAACTTATCGGTGAGTTCAAAGGTTTTTATAGATAGTCCCGGCTGTATTTAGATCTAATCACGTGGAGAGTTAATGGACCAAGGGAGGATTTTTCGTTTGTTTTTGTTTCCCATCGTGATATCTCGATTCTGTTTACACTCTCGAGTCGGGACCGTGAAAAACAACGTTACAAACTGTACCATTGACCTCTTTTGTGTTTCCGACGCAAAATACCTAGAAAGCGCCTCTTTCGTGTCAAATCTTCGTGCAAATCATGTTTTTCGGGCAAGGAAGTTCGTCGACTTGTTTATTTATAAGCGAACCTTGAAAATGAGTTTGTTTTTCTCATCTTGTCTTTTTTTGTGTAAATATTATTTCGCTCAGGTTCAAGAGGTTTTGACGAAAAACAGTTTTTGACATACCTGAAATGTGGGAATTCCCTTATCTCGGTATTTTTAGCTTTTTCCCTTATTATTTCGAAGAAAAATGAAATTATCGGATGCAAAACAAATTCCATTGAGACGGCCCCGGTTGTTTACAATCCGGCCCTCTTCTTGGAATGAAATGAATTGTTTTGAAATGCCCTGAGTCATAGACGAGGCGTACCCTCAGATAAACAGTTACAAACAAGAATTTCCGTACCAGGAAACTCCTTGTACTCAATATCTTCTGGACAAAAAACTTCAAATCCTTGGATGTTTTAAAAAATCTTTTTGACACTTAATATCGCTAAAAATAACACCTGGACTGTTTTCAAACAACTAGACTTGGCACCTTTATTGTCTGAACTATTTTTTTTATCAAGACAAATCTACTTTTATGCACTTAACGAGTTGGATACTGGGAGCTATAGGTTGCGCCGTTCTTAGGTTGAAGATGGAAGGTTTGAATAGCTAGTAATTGCCATCCTGCGGTTGAATATGAAGATTTCTGACCATTCTTTCCTGAATACCTGACGGCCTTGCATGTTTTGCATAACCAAAACGCCTTATAATTCCCCCCCCCCTGTACCTTTAACTTCCACGGAAGTGAGTTGTCAACTTCCTGCCAATTGAAGTCCTTCATCGCTGAAGGCGTATGGAAATTTGTTTTCAATTTTCGATTTTTTGTTTACAAACAATCTTTTTTTGGGGTTAAAAACTGAATACAATTGAAGTGAAAGTTGTTTTTTTCCTTACGGACGTTTTTCGGAGGGAACTCGGGGCGTTAGGAAGGGGTGGGATGGCGGAGAAGGGAGGTTGAGCCCGCTCAAAACCGACACGAACCTTTCGCCTTTCAGTGCCTCTTTGGCTTCCCGCCCGTCCACAATAATGGACAACGCCAGACTCAAAACGAACAGTTGGAACCCAGTTTCGGTCATCTCAACAGCAATTTCAACCCTTTTCAACGTACAGAAACACAAAAGGAAAATGGACAAAATCAAGGTCAGTTTCACAAAAACACTCTACCTCAAGTAGCTTCCTCTCAAGAAAAACAATAGTGTATTCACACTAAACGACACATACTACATACTTCATTACTTATATATATTTATATATATATTCGTCAACTACAAATATATATATTAGTATTAACAAAATTATCAATTTAGTTTCTAGTCATGGTTTAAAAGGCCTTCAAAATGCATATAAATTGTCATTTTCCGACCTTTATGTTGTTAAATTTTTCAACCTATTTGTTATGCAAAAGGCCTTGCATGTTGCAAGTTCCGTTCTGAATTCCTGGCGTGCCTATAGTAGTGGGTGGTTCATTCATTTTAACTTTGACTCAAAAAAAACAGAAAAATAAGTCATAAATATTTATGGAAGTGTTAATTTCTCTTTTTTTAAGGTTAATGCTATTCGTGTTTGCCTAAAAAGTAAAGTAAACAATACAATTTTGTTTATATGTGACGAAAGTTTAAATATCGTACATGACATACTTTGGATGCAAGGCTGAAAAACACTTATTTTAGTCTGGGGGTCCTTTTAGAGATAGACGAGGGCGTGGGATGCATTTCGTTTTCCCATCGATTCTCGTGACGTAATGGGGGAGTGATGACGTCCTTCGTTGACGTACATCCGTGACGTCATTGAAAGCGGGGCGGCCTCCAGGGGGGCGGTGAATTGCACAACATTGCTGAATTAAAGGCGTAGGCGACTTCATTCCCTATTTTTAAAGCAATTTTATTTAATTTTTTTAAAACTACGTTGTCACCTTGTCATTGTCCTCGAAAACATTTTTTCTCCTCGACTAGACCATTTTACCTTGGCTGAGTTTTTAACCATTCACGGATACTTTTTTCAAAACCCGGAAAATGTTTGTTTTTCCAGAATTCTTATGTGGGCGGATAAATCTGTTACGTAATAATATTTTTATCGAGTATTTTCAACTGTTATTACGATTGCGTAATGGTTATGGTAATAAAAAGTATAACTTTCAAGGGGAAACGTGGAAATCACTGCACGTGCATTACTGGCACGCGGAAGTGGTTCAATAAAGGCACGTGCAGCGTATATTTTGAGGTTGCTACTCTGGAAAATGATCTTTTTGAGAAACTTCCAGCCATATAGACATGCGCAATGGAAAGGAATTTGCTACTTTTTGGTTGGAGAACGGTAAAAAGAGAAGGTTGGTGAACGGAGAAAGTCGGACTCTGTATTTTCCCTCTTCGTTTGACTCCGATGGTATTTAGGTCGTGTTTTGACGCCGTGAACTACTCTAACTGTACAATTTCCCCTTTTTCCGTCTTTTTCCACCTCTGGAAAGTAAGAAGGGAGAATACGCAGTTTCTAAGTAGGACACCGAGTTTGTTTACAACGCTAGGAAGCGGTTGCACAAGAATTCAGACGGGTCATTGCAATGACCCAGAATCTCTCTGACTCAGAAAACATGTCCTTGCGCAAGAATCGGCCTCCCCAGCTGACTTTCCAAGCAAAGGACGCTTTCTCTTTATTGTGGGAGTGTAAGAAGAAAATCTTATGCAACGTGGTCCATAGCATCTTCACCTGCCTGGCAGGTGGTATCACGATAGGAAAAAGAAGAAACATCTGCTTTTTTTCCCTTGTCCCCTAGTTGAAACTATTGTGTTCTCGATACCTGCGCAATTTCTTATTTTTAAAATAGCTCTTGTTTATTTTGCAAGCACTGCGGCCAGGTAACGGATCCGGCTGGCGACCTTGACTCAGGTCCTTGACCAAGGCGACCTTCCTTCGACATCTGCCATTTTTTTCTTTCTCCCCTCCCCGCTATGCGACATCAACGAGGGCAAAGAGCTTTGAGGAGTTTGTCGGGCTTTACAAAAGAATGCGTTCTCAGAAAGGCCTTTTTTTTTGTATTCTTTTGAACCTTTCTTGGAATAAAGTGGCGCCCTTCCCACACTTCAACCCCCAACGTACATATCCTTCATAAAAACCATGATAGTGTCATGTCCTATGCATTCAATGCCATGGGATCAATCATTGTCAGTATCTACAATGTACTAGGTAGAACATGCTCTTTTGAACCATAGTGGCTCCCTTCCTATACTTTCACTTATATCCTAGACGCAAAAAAAACCCTGACACCCTTCAGGATGCGTTCAAATTTGAATGCAAATTGTAAAACGCAGACGTCCGGGAGTAGAATTACTTGTCCACGTGACCTCGTCGTGATCCAGAGCGTAAACATGTTTACCGCTGGAGGATCCTTCGATAAACAATGACCAAAATATGTTTTCTCCATTTGATTTTAAAGGTGGCCCTTTTTCGGCATAGGGGAGGCGGGAACGACATACGGCGTCCAATAGAAAATGGGCGGGAAACACCTGGCGTCTAGACAAGCCATTGTACGCGCCGGGGTGAGCGACCCTTTTCTAAAGGAAGGGACTAAGGGAAGAGCCCCCTCCTCCCTCGATCGAGTAATATCGCTCTTCCCTTCGCCTTCTATTCACAAAACAAAACCAGAATGGCAGGTTCGCACTCTCAACTTTCCCACAGAATAGATCGATCCCTTCTGGGGTCACATCGGTGCTGGAAAGATGCGATATCTATTGAAGGTTTTGTATTCTACTCTAGGAAAGCGGCAGCGTTCCGCCCATCAAAGCAAAACCCCGGCCTTATTCGCACGGTGGACGGCAGTACCATCTTCTTGAAGAATCCCATCCTAGGTTCTTGGGCTCTCCGCAAGCATGACGTCCTCTAATAACGGTCAATGTTGAAATTCCTCACGTGCCTTTCTCCTGGACGCTTATTTTTCATTATGTTTATCGCCTCCCGTTTTCCCCATTTCATTTCTCCCATTTCTAGTTCGTCAACCCTTCCAAACGTGCTTAATGACTAAAGCAACAATGTTCAACAATACTTTCCGTCCCATTTGCATATTATTTGTCATAAAATTATACAGCTGTTTAACTTTACGTAAACGCTCTGACGTCAATTCTAATGAGTTTTTTGACGTATATTTTCATAAATTTTTTCTTCTTCTCTCTCCTTTTATGATAAATAGGGCATATCATATACCAAGATAAAGTTTCGTCTGGATTCTTTAGGGATGACACATAAGTTACATCAGAGTTAACCCAAAAATAGCGACGATGCATCTGGCTTATCTTGAAAAAATTCCCCGCACCTGAAACCTACGCCTACGCCCTGACAAAATAATCACTGTCTAGGAATTCGGGCCAAAAAATAAAAATAAATCGAAATAAACAATCTTTTGGAAACCATCATTTGAACACCTGTTGCCTTGTTGCAGCAAATCTGGAAAATCGAAGAAATGTACCGAATGCGGCTATACTTTTACATCAATATCCATCATATCCTATGTTCCCTAGCTTTCCTGATGCTGAAGATTAGATTAGCTGTTAATAAATGACTGTCTCTGATCTTTTTAGCTTTTCCTTGTCGGGTTTTTAAAGAGGTCGATAAGGAAAGCACCTGGGGAAGCCCCAAAAGGCGCCTATTGTTTTCCATATTCACAATTTATCTTCGTTTCGTGCGACGTCATTCCTTACGTTTCTCCCGTTTATCGGACGTAGGGGAATTACGAAATTCCTTCCCCACTCCTGTTTGACTTCATTTTTTATTTAGAATCAAAACCAACGATACCTCAGTCTATTAACGGAGGCGTTATAGTATCGAGATTTCAGCGACCATGGCCGCAATGGTGAGTTTGGTATTTTGCGCAATTCATTCATTACTATTACAATGGAACTTATTCTCCAACTTCCGGGATGTTGCATGGACCATTCATCTGACTCATTCATCGTAGGCGTCATTTAAAATAATAGAACTCTCCTTCTATGGTGATGCCGGTGTACCGTTTTTTTGGTCCCGATATGCGCAGTTTGACTAGATTAGAAAGGGACACGTGGTAGGCGATTCAGCGTAAATCGCCTTTCGCTTCCATTCAAGTTTATTTTTGGCGTGAAATAATCGTTTTGCAATCGTAGGCGCCTTGTGGACGATGGGGGAGATAATATTGACATAAAAAATTTCTACTCATTCTGGGAATTACGGCGCCTAGTGCAAGATAACAAATAAATATTTACTTAAAGCTTACTGGACACTGAACTGCAACGTGCACACAAGGTGCCCTCTAACTTTGCAGTTTAATAGATTTCTTCTTCTATCATCTAATATGTTTTCTTCTGTTTATAGAGAGTCTCTACATTACCTTTGGTCGTCAATAATGGAGTAGAGAGTGCCAAATGCAACGGTACAGCGCAGATGGTTGCTCCGCCAGGTACAGGCGGTGGCGGCGGTGTTCCACCGAAGCGCTCTACTAAAGACTTCCGCTTTGGAAAAGTAGTCGGCGAAGGAAGCTTCGCTACAGTTTATCTCACCAAAGACATCCACACGAATAAAGAATACGCCATCAAAGTGTGCGACAAACGACATATAATAAGGGAGAGAAAGACTGAATACATACGCCGCGAAAGGGACGTTTTGAATATAATCAGCACCGCAGGCGCACCCTTTTTCGTCAAGCTATACTGCACTTTTCAAGACCCTGATAATCTCTGTATGTATATCAATGATTAAAAAAAATCGTTTCTTATCGTTTATTTTTAGATTTTGTATTGTCATATGCCAAAAATGGAGAACTTCTTCCTTTCATCAACAAAGTCGGGGCTTTCGATACAGCCAGTACGCAGTTCTACGCAGCAGAGATATTGCTCGCTTTGGAACATCTGCACCGACTGAAGATAATCCATAGAGATCTGAAGCCTGAGAATATTCTTTTGGGTGAGAAAATGCATATATTGATTACGGATTTCGGTTCTGCGAAAATCGTGGGCGAGAATGAGGAAAGCGAAGATGGCGAAGGTAGGCGAAGAAACAGCTTTGTCGGTACCGCACAATACGTTTCGCCTGAACTACTCACAGACAAGACTTCGCACTACGCATCCGACCTTTGGGCATTAGGTTGCGTCATATACCAAATGATATCAGGCCTACCGCCCTTCCGAGGACGCAACGAATATTCCATTTTTCAACAAATCCAAAAACTCGAATACGAATTCCCTCTCGGATTTGACGAAAATGCTAAAGATCTTGTCCAAAAGCTACTCGTTTCTGACCCAAATGAAAGACTTGGTGTCAACGACAATATTGAGAAAGGTGGCTACTCTTCGATTCGGAATCACAAATTTTTCGAAGGGGTCGACTTTGTAAACATTTTGTCGCAAACTCCTCCTGAAATATCGCCATACCTGGTGACAGAAACGTACAACGTGCCTGACCACATTGAGCCTGGCCTTAATAGCCAGTTGACACGACTATTAGGCTTTTCTGAAGCAGAAGAAATCCCTACACCGAACAAGCGTGCTGGGATTTCTGCCATTCTTCACGACCCTGAGTTAAAGAAAGCCCGATTAGCAGAACAAGCTGTCACTTCTCGATATCATAACATTGTAGAAAGCAGGCTTATACTTAAGCAAGGACTTGTGAATAAGCGCAAAGGCCTTTTTGCCAGAAGAAGAATGCTTTTATTGACAGAAGGCCCTCGACTTTTCTACGTCGACCCTACCTCTATGGTTCTCAAAGGTGAAATCCCGTTCACCTCCACCATCTCGACTGAACCCAAAAACTTCAAAACTTTCTTCGTCCACACTGTAAGTATAACCTTCCTTTTCAAAAACATAACCTAACCATCTTGTTATAGCCGAACCGGACCTACTATCTTGAAGAACCTGAAGGCTATGCGCTCGAATGGTGCAAAGCGATCGACGAAATGAAAACATACGTCGTAGATTAAATTCAAAATTAAAAGAAGATGTGCATGACCTGTGATATTAGCCTGTTCCTTAAACCGCCGTCTTCTCCCCTTTTTTCTCCATTCCAACTGATATTAACAAAAATTTTCTCTAAAATTATTTATTGTATTTATTTATTGTAAAGGTTGTGTTTGTGTATCTTCGTATTAGTTACCAGATTTTCGGAAAAATGTCGACTGAAGGACAAGAGACCATTTAACTAAATTTCGTTTCCTCGCGGCCCCGCCAGGGTCTTTAGTTTCGTTTTTTTCTCGTTGAATTTAGTTAAATTTTCTTTCCTCCAACGAGAAAAATTCTAGTGTAAATTTTACAAATCGGCTCTTTTCTATTTAGCCTAATTTCGAACCATTCCTAGTTTATGAAAAGAGCCTTTTAATTTAATTTTTGCGTGTATTTGTTAATTTTTTTCTGTAATAATAATTATGTTGATTGTTATTTATGTGAGGGTCATTAATTATAGGAACTAGCTAAATTATAACTTCAGTATTTTTTTTAATGCAATATTTATTTCCTATTTATTGTTTTCTAGTAAAATATTAATGTAATTAAAATAATTTTAAACAAAGTATACAAAATTTACGAGTTTATGTTCTTGTTATACCTTATTTCCTAAATCTATCACGTTAGCATGCCGAACTACATTAAGAGGCAGTGGTACCAATATTGCATTAGGTCAGTTGGTACCCCTGATTCATAGCTACAGCATCCAACAAGCACCAAAGAATTTATTATCAGCTATAGTGCCCACAATGCATTACGGCCATCATTCATTACCCCCATTGCATAATAACTGATGACGTCACATATTGTCCTTGGTTGGCTAACCTGCCACTTATAACCAGCAAGTTGGTTATATTTTTGGCGGGAGAAACGCGTTGATAAGCATGAGTTTGGCTTGAACGTCTTGATTATTTATTTAAATTATGCCAATTCTTAAAATCGAAAGGTTGGTCAGCGTCTCCAGTGAAGATCCCGTATGTATAGCTTAAATGTCATATAAATTCAAATTTATGTGGATTTTTAGGCACATAAAGCTTCGAATTTACTTCTTAGAGAGAACACGACGAAAAAATGGAAGTGCAAAAAGGCCGGAGAGCCCCACGCGTCTGTGATTTTGCAATTCGAAAAGCCATCAAAAATCACGGCCATTGATATCGGGAACGAACACAGCGCGATGCTGGAGATTCTGGTTTCCAAGGCGACCGATCCTTTTGATTTTAAGACGTTGCTCAAACCGACGGAGCTTATGAATAAAAAAGAATCTTTTAACGGTTTCAATACGAATGCGATCAAATTTTTCAAGTCTGATACGTTCGCTGAAACTTGCGTCGAAGAATGGGATCGCATCAAATTAGTTTGTTCTCAACCGCACAACAAATTCGTCCAGTATGGACTAACATTTGCAATATTCCATACCAGCGCCTTCAAAAAAGAGATTATCAAATTAGAAGAGGACAAAACCGATGTACAATTGACTGGTAAAGCAAAGATGCGATGCATGATAGGAGCTCGCTTGATGCACAACGGTTGCTTGCTAAATGAATGACGTTTTCTCGCTAAATGCATGCTGGTGTTCGCTCTATGGGCGGCAGGTTCTTGCTTATTGCATGGCTGGTACACGCTAAATGCATGTATTTTGCTCTCTACATGCATGGTGCGTTTTGGCTAAATTTATGACAGGTTTTCGCTAAATGCATGTTCGCTAAATTCATGACGGCATTATGGCGGCTGCTCGCTATATGCTTGACGTTTGCTTGCTAAATGCATGTCTTTTGCTCTCTACATGCATGATGCGTGTTTATGACTGGTTCTCGCTAAATTTACGACCGGTTCTCGCTAAAATGCATGACAGGTGTTCACTAAATTCATGGCGGGTTCTCGCTATATGCATGTGGGAGCTCGCTCTATGTGCGGTGGGTTCTTGCTTAATGCATGGCTGGTACACGCTAAATGAATGGTGGGTGCTCGCTATATGCATGATGTTTGCTTGCTAAATGCATGTCTTTTGCTCTCTACCTACATGGTGCGTTTTGGCTGTATTCATCACCGGTTCTCGCTAAATTCATGGCGGGTGCTCGCTAAATGCATGCGGGTGCTCGCTCTATGTGCGGCGGGTTCTTGCTTAATGCATGGCTGTTACACGCTAAATGAATGGCGGGTGCTCGCTATATCCATGACGTTTGCTTGCTAAATGCTGTCTTTTTGCTCTCTACATACATGGTGCGTTTTGACTAAATTCATGACCGGTTCTCGCTAAATGCATGCGGGTGCTCGCTCTATGTGCGGCGGGTTCTTGCTCAATGCATGGCTGGTACACGCTAAATGAATGGCGGGTGCTCGCTATATGCATGACGTTTGCTCGCTAAATGCATGACGTTTGCTTGCTAAATGCATGTCTTTTGCTCTCTACATGCATGACGCGTATTTATAACAGGTCCTCGCTAAATTTATAACCGGTTCTCGCTAAAATGCATGACAGGTGTTCGCTAAATTTATGACGGGTTCTCGCTAAATGCATGACGGGTTCTCACTAAATGCATGACGCTTGTTTGCTAAATGCATGATGCTTACTATGATATGCAAAGAGCGCTCGCTAAATATGGCGGGTTTCTCGCTATATATATGACGTGTGCTCTCTAGATGCGTGATGGGTGCTCGCTCGATGCATCATTCATTACTGTCAGATTTTACTGTTTACCAATATCAATTCAAGTTCTTTCCAACTTATTTGCTGAAATCATATATTTTCGCCGATTTCAGGTGCGGCTGCTATTCATGCTGCGGATCAAGATGTCACATCCATCAAACTTCCATCATTGAATAACATCTTGACCGCCATGAACAAACCTCTACCTACAACAAACAAACCTCCAACTCCACCAGTGATGCCGAAACCTCAAAAACGTCCAACGAGCAAAGAAAACGTCCGAAAGCCAAAAAGACCTTTCAACAAGCTTTTTGAAAATGTCATCTTTACTATTAGCGGATTTCAAAATCCTTTAAGAAGCGAATTAAGAACCAAAGGAATATCAATGGGCGCCAAGTATAAACCAGACTGGGACAACTCATGCACACATCTTATGTAAAAAGCAAAAAAAAAAAAATTTCTTTATATTTTCTTCCAGATGTTCATGTACCAACACGCCCAAGTATAAAATAGTCAAAGGAAAAGGAAAAATTGTAAAAAAAGAATGGATCGAAGAATCATTCTCTAAAAGAACAGCTTTTCCTTGGCGGAGGTAAAAGTTGTATAAAAACAAAATTTATATCCTTTTTTTAGGTTCTCTTTAGTTCCAGGAGACTCGAAATTTGAGGAAAGCGATGAAGAAGTTTATGAAGAAAAATTATCAAAAAAACGATGTTTAAACTCTGATTGACGACTTGTGGCCACAAAACGAACTAATTATAACCTAAACTGCAGCACTCCGGGTGGCTATTAAACGAACTAAGTTAACCATTTCCATTGGCCGATCTGTACATCAACTGGGTGGGTGCATAAGGAAAAAATAAATTATATTTTTTAAGTAATCCCTTTATTTTAAATAATAAAAACATTAAACGTTTTTCAAAAAACAATTTATACATCAATAAAACTAATAACAAATTAAGGTTTTTGTACGGCTTTCAGAGTTGATGCCTTTAAAAAAATTTAAATTAAATAATTAAAAAAATTGCTGAGAAGCTTAAAAAATACTAGAACGTTTTGGTTTTTTAAGGTAAAAAAATAAATTAGTCTAAAAATTATTTAAACTAGAGACTTCTAGAGTTAGAATAGGATGTTTGTTTGTTATATGTTTGACGACTGTGGATTTGTCGTAGCCCCAAAATGCGCAAAGTTTACAGCTGAAGGAGTTTCCGTCGGTATTGAGGAAGTCGATGGTTTCTTCTTTATGGGCCACGCTGACGGATTCTTGGATGATTTTCGGTTGAACGGAAATGTCATCGATGGTATCTTCGGGTTCTTGCTTGATTTCTTTATCGATGACGATAACACTCGAAAGGTCCGAATGCGTCACCTTTATATGGTCTTTAAGCTTAGTTTCGATTTCCGATGAAAAGTCGCAGAGTATACAAAAATAATTGCGTTTCGTCTCATCTAAAACGTGAAGAGTTTCATGAGCTTTGAGGCCGATTTCGGATTTAAAAGTTGACCGGCAAATCGTACAGACGTAATTTTGTACTTCGAAGTGGTAATACTCATGAAGATCGATTTCCGATTTAGAAATCGTCAAACCGCAGATGGAGCACAAGCTTTCTTCCGAGCACATCGACTCTGATATACTCGAATTATCGTCGTCCATCTTGAATCTTAAATTTCTCAGATACTTCTTCCTCTTTCGTATATCTCGGTTCTTTTTGTATAAGCAATAATTGTACAAAGATGGGTTCGATTTGTACTTTTCGTACTTCCGACGGTGCCTTTCGTGCTTCGCTATGTGGAACTTGAGGATGTCCACTCGGCTAGAGCAGAAGTCGCATTCGTGACAGCGATATGGCCTTTTGAGATCATTTTCCATTCCATAGTCGTCTGAATACTGTATATTTGGAATGTTCAGAAACATACATCCGGGCATTTTAAATCTGAAACAGCAATAACATTTGTAAATTCAGATGCAATAAATCAAAGGAGATAACTACCGGTTACTATGTAGGCACCATAACAACAGGGGGTATGCAACAAAGCTACTGGTGGCTATGCACCATAGCTACCGGTGGCTATGCACCAGAACAACAGGTGGCTATGCGCCAGAACAATAGGCGGCTATGCACTAGAACTAAGGAGGATATGCGCTAGAACAAGCGATTGCTTCGTATCAGAACTACCAGTGGCTGTGTGCCAGAACTACCGGTGGTTATGCAACATAGCTACTGGCTGCTATGCACTAGAACTACTGGCAGCTATGCACCATAGCTATCAGTGGCTGTGCACCAGAACTACGAGTGGCTACGTGCCAGAACTACCGGTGGCTATGCGCCAGAACTATCAGCAGCTTTGCACCAGAACTACGAGTGGCTACGTGCCAGAACTACCGGTGGCTTTGCGCCAGAACTATCGGCGGCTTTGCGCCAACAATACCAGTAGCCTTGCGCCAGAATTACCAGTGGCTATGCTCCATAACTACAGGTTGTTATGCGCCAGAACTATCAGCGGCTTTGCACCAGAACTACGAGTGGCTACGTGCCAGAACTACCGGTGGTTTTGCGCCAACACTACCAGTAGCCATGCGCCAGAATTACCAGTGGCTATGCTCCATAACTACAGGTTGTTATGCGCCAGAACTATCAGCGGCTTTGCACCAGAACTACCAATGGCTACGTGCCAGAACTACCGGTGGCTATGCGCCAGAACTATCGACGGCTGTGCACCAGAACTACGAGTGGCTACGTGCCAGAACTACCGGTGGCTATGCGCCAGAACTATCAGCGGCTTTGCACCAGAACTACGAGTGGCTACGTGCCAGAACTACCGGTGGCTTTGCGCCAGAACTATCGGCGGCTTTGCGCCAACACTACCAGTAGCCATGCGCCAGAATTACCAGTGGCTATGCTCCATAACTACAGGTTGTTATGCGCCAGAACTATCAGCGGCTTTGCACCAGAACGACCAATGGCTACGTGCCAGAACTACCGGTGGCTATGCGCCAGAATAACCAGTGGCTATGCTCCATAACTACAGGTTGTTATGCGCCAGAACTATCAGCGGCTTTGCACCAGAACTACCAATGGCTATGCCCCAGAACTATCAGCGGCTCTGAGCCAGAACAACAAGTGGCTACGCACCAGAAACTAGCGGTGGCTATGCGCCAGAACAACAGGTGCCATGCATGAGAACTAAGGGGGATATGAGCTAGAACTACCGATTGCTATGTACCATAACTACCAGTGGCTTCACGCCAGCACTATCAGTGGCTGTGCGCCAGAACTGGTGGTTATGCAACATAGCTACAGTGAAACCTCTCTTAGGCGGACAGCCATGGGACCGTAGAAATTGTCCGCCCAGCGGAGGTGTCCTTTTAACAGAGGGGATAGGAAAAAAGTGTAGATATGTATGTATTTATCTACATACGTATCTATGTACATATTATGTACATTAATAAGGTGGAATTAAAAAAAAATTGCCATAAAAAAAGTTTTATTTATTTTTAAAGAAGTCCGAAATTGGGGGATTAACTTGGGGGCATGTTTGAAACGAAACTGAGGAATAATGGCATAAAACAACGACGTAAGCATTTGAAGAACTGGAAAATGACAAATTTCTTAGAATTACGTTTGTAGTTGATGTAAACAAAGGTGCGCATAATTTAACGAGCTGAGGGTTCCAAGAAAATCAAAAAATAATCCGAATCTTTAGCCCGCCTGTCCTTCCAACGGAGGTTTTTGCCCATCTGGGGACTCGATTTTACTGTCCGCGTCCGTTCAAGAGAGGGTCCGCCTAAGAGAGAGGCAAATGTGAAGAAATCCCTATACTTCTGCCGGGGCCGTAAGAATTGTACGCCCAACAGAGGTGTCCGCTTCAGGAGGTTTCACTGTACTTGCTGATATGTACTAGAACTACACGTAGCTATGCACCACAGCTACCAATGGCTGTGCACCAGAACTACCAGTGGCTATGAGCCAGAATTACCGGTGGCTATGCACCGGAACTATCAGCGGCTATGCACCATAGCTACCAATTGCTATGTACCAAAACTACCGGTGGCTATGCGCCAGAACTACCGGTGGCTATGGAACATTGCACTACATTTACAGCTAAACTGCTAAAGCAGCATCGATAGACACTATAGCAACGCAAACACCTAAAAAATCCAATTTAAATGCTATCATTGAAAACAAAATCGTCTCCATACAAGATCGATTACGAAGATAACCTAGAAATTAGGGCGCCAAATTTTAACACTTAAAAACCCCGAAAAAACCACATAAACAACAAAAAACACGATTTATCAACAAAAACAAACAATTTTTACGTTCAATTTAAACAATTTGAACTTCCTACATTCATTTATGACGTTTCCAACTTTAAATTACCTTTGAGATCGTTTATTCTAGGGTGGGGTCCTGCTCCTTTCCAAAAATCCAACTTATCAATTAAACGTTAAAAATAATTAAAAACATTTTAGTAAAATTAATTAAAGAATTTCACAAAACAATATTGACAAATAAAATTCGAATTTCAAATATAAATAAATACGTATAAAGAGTAGGTTTTAATCTTGAAACAGTGTGACCAACATTAACTTTTTTTTCCCTTTTCTCAAATCCAAACTTTCAGCTAGATTATTTATGAAACAAATTTATTTTATTGTTGCTTTAGAAAATAACTTTATTATGGTATGAAATAGTCGTAATGATTGTAAAAATTGTAATTTGTATGTTGGCACAGTTGATGTAAAACCATCGTGAAGGTTTCAGTGCATGCTTCCTTAATTTTGCGGTTTTAAGTTTTTTGACGAATTAAAGTAATTAAGATGGGAAAAACGAAGAAAGAAGGTGAAGATGAAGAAGTTAAAGTTCGTTCGTTTAACCATATCAAGAATAAGGTCGTCAGGAGGACGTTGGCAGGGAAAGAAATACTACAGAGAAGAAAGGTACATTGTGTTATATTAAATGGTCATTATTTGTTGTTTTTAGTTGAAAAAAGAAGAAAGAAAGAAAAGACGTGAAGCTGGAGAGGCCCCACAGACACCTCATACTATAGAGTCGCTGAGAGTTCCCGATGAAACAATCCTCGACCCGGCGATACCCGAAAATGAAGAAAAAATCGAAGAAACCCAAGTCGACATCCAGACCGATGACTTTGAAAGTTATTTCAACATGGAATATGTGCCTAAAGTTTTAATAACCTTTGCCGACAATCCGCTCAAGGTTTGCTTCTTTTCCGCTCTTTTGCTTATGTCTTTTTTTCAGAGGTCTCGAATTCTAGGTGTGGAGCTTTGTCGGATTATACCGAACTCGATGTTTCGCTATAGGGGGAGGTCGAGTGTGAAAAAAATCGTGAAAAGGGCGATCGAAAAAAAATTCTCCGACGTCATCATTATCAATGAAAACATGAAAGAACCGAGTAAAAACCAATTATTTTGTCCCCAAATTAGCGTTAATTTTTGTCTTTTTAGACGGACTTTTGATCATCCATTTGCCGAATGGTCCGACGGCATTTTTCCGCATGAGCAATGTCAGGTTGACGACTGATTTGAAAAAAAGCCATAAAGAAATCAATTCTTTTCGCCCTGAAGTTATTTTGAACAATTTTACGACAAGGCTGGGCTCCAGTGTTGCCAGGATGTTGGCATCACTGTTTCACTACGACCCTGAATTCAAGGGTAAACGTGTCGTCACTTTCCATAACCAGCGTGATTACATTTTCTTCCGCCACCACAGGTAGAAATCAAATAAAACATATTCAAAACATTAATTTTTTCATTCCAGATATGATTTTACCAATAAAGCGAAGCCGATGTTGAAAGAACTTGGGCCGAGGTTTACCCTAAGGCTGGAATATGTCCAAGAAGGAACTTTCGATACAAAATTAGGTCTTTATGAATGGGTCAAAACTGGTAATCGACATACATTGGAAGCCAACAGAAGAAAATTTCAACTTTGAATTTATGTATATTTTTTTAAATTTTAATAAATGATTGTTCTCTAATTTTAGTGTTGCAAAATCTAATATCCACCACCCAAATCGCTGATGAGGTATCCTGGGAGTTCACTAATGAGGTATCTCTATGGACAGAACATAGAGATCTCTAATGAGATATCTCTATGGTCAGAAAATTGATAGCTAATGACTAATGATTTTTTTTTTTTTTTTTTTTTTTTTTTTGGCAAATATTTCCAAAAATTTGTGAAAACCCTCAAAATCAACATTAGTAAAGCCTAATTTTCGTCAAAAAAAAAAAAAAAAAAAAAAAAAAAAAAAAAAAAAAAAAAAAAAAAAAAAAAAAAAACCCCTCGAAATCGACATTTATGAAGCCTTATTTTCGTTAAAAAAAAACGTCGAAATCAACATTTAAAAATTCTACTTTTCGTCAAAAAACCTCAAAATCAACATTTTTAAAGCCTAATTTTCGTCAAAAAACCTCAAATCAACATTTGTAAAGCCCAAATTTTCGTCAAAAACCTCAATCTACATTTTTAAAGCCTAATTTTCATCAAAAACCTCAAAGTCAACATTTTTAGAGCATAATTTTCGTCAAAAAACCTCAAAATCAACATTTTTAAAGCCTAATTTTCGTCAAAAAACCTCAAATCGACATTTGTAAAGCCCAAATTTTCGTCAAAAACCTCAATCAACATTTTTAAAGCCTAATTTTCATCAAAAACCTCAAAGTCAACATTTTTAGAGCCTAATTTTCGTCAAAAACCTCAAAATCTACATTTAAAAAGCCTAATTTTCGTCAAAAAACCTCGAAATCAACATTTAAAAAGCCAAATTTTCGTCAAAACCTCAAAATCAACATTTTTAAAGCCTAATTTTCGTCAAAAAACCTCAAATCGACATTTGTAAAGCCCAAATTTTCGTCAAAAACCTCAATCAACATTTTTAAAGCCTAATTTTCATCAAAAACCTCAAAGTCAACATTTTTAGAGCCTAATTTTCGTCAAAAACCTCAAAATGTACATTTAAAAAGCCTAATTTTCGTCAAAAAAACCTCGAAATCAACATTTAAAAAGCCAAATTTTCGTCAAAACCTCAAAATCAACATTTTTAAAGCCTAGTTTTCGTCAAAAAACCTCAAATCGACATTTTTAAAGCCCAAATTTTCGTCAAAAACCTCAATCAACATTTTTAAAGCCTAATTTTCATCAAAAACCTCAAAGTCAACATTTTTAGAGCCTAATTTTCGTCAAAAACCTCAAAATCTACATTTAAAAAGCCTAATTTTCGTCAAAAAACCTCGAAATCAACATTTAAAAAGCCAAATTTTCGTCAAAACCTCAAAATCAACATATGTAAAGCCCAAATTTTCGTCAAAAACCTCAAAATCAACGTTTTTAAAGCCTAATTTTCGTCAAAGAAACCTCAAAATCAACATTTATAAAGCCAAATCTTCGTGAAAAACCTCAAAACTTACATTTGTAAAGCCCAAATTTTCGTAAAAACTCAAAATTGACATTTTTATAGCCTAATTTTCGCCAAAAAAACCCCCTCAAAATCAACATTTTTAAAGCCTAATTTTCGTCAAAAACCTCAATCAACATTTTTAAAGCCTAATTTTCATCAAAAACCTCAAAGTCAACATTTTTAGAGCCTAATTTTCGTCAAAAACCTTAAAATCAACATTTAAAAAGCCTAATTTTCGTCAAAAAACCTCAAAATCGACATTTTTAAAGCCCAATTTTGGCCAAAAAAACCTTGAAATCAAGATTTATGAAGCCTAACTTTCGTCCTAAAACTTCAAAATCAACATTTAAAAAGCCAAATTTTCGTCAAAAACCCCACAAAATCAACATTTATGATGCCTAATTTTCTTCAAAAACCTCAAAATCAACAGTTATAAATGCCTAATTTTCAGAATTGAAAAAGTTATTTATTAAGTTTTCCAGAAAATAGCAATTTTCTGCGCCCCCCCCCCATCCACGGGCGCCCCTTAACTGAAAACCCACCCACACCTTAAGGTCCCAGTCCGCCCATGGGTATCTCTATGTCCAGAACATAGAGATCGCTAATTAGGTATCTCTATGAACAGAGGTCGATGATTTCCTTTTGAAAGGTTGAGGTTCTTTAGAAGTCGATTTAAATCCACCATTAGGAAAACCATTCACCAAAGCAAGGAAAACCATTCAATAAAAAAAAAGGAAATTTATTTATCTTTTTTTATAAACTTATTTAAATCACAAAATTTTAAGTTTTCGTATTAAATTTCTTCATAAATTAAAATTCTGTACAACCTCAGGATTAAAAAAAAAAAAAAATTAGACAAAAAAGACCCTTCACATTCACCATTAAATGCAACGTAAATTTTTAAACCCTAATTTTATTTGGAACGAAACACAAAAGTTGTATTTTTACAAAAATAAAAAATAAAAATTTGGGATGTTAAGGTTTCCGAAATAGCTCAGTCTGTAATTTTTTTTTTTTTTCTTTTTAGTTTTTTTCTGAACTTATTTTGTGATGTCATTAATTTAAATTGTAATAAACAATTAAAGTTCGTCTTTTCTTGGGAGATCGTCGTCTTCTTCGTCTCCACCCTGAAAGAAAAGAAAAAGTTACAATTTTTGAGGTGAAAAGGTGGTGGGGGAACAAGTATATCAATGGCATAGAGTGATCTCTATGTTCTTACAATAGAGATCCTCATCAATCTCCATGCTTAGTCCACAGAGATCACTTGTAGGCCATAGCCTGTTAAGTATCTCCATGGACTAAGGATGCCTAAGACTCAGCTTGCTGTTTTGGTATCTCTAAAGCTTAAATGGTGATGATCTCTATGTCCAGAACATGGAAATCACCAATGAGGACTCTAAGCAAGGAGATCACTGATATAGCGAACTCATGTCCAGAACATGGAAATCACCAATGAGGACTCTAAGCAAGGAGATCACTGATATAGCGAACTCTATGTCCAGAACATGGAAATCACCAATGAGGACTCTAAGCAAGATCACTGATATAGCGAACTCTATGCCCAATATACTTACATCTTCTGGAACTGCAGCACCATCTCCACCACCAGATTCGAGGAATTTGGTCAATCCCTCTAAAGTCCTTTCTCCATTGTAGTCGATGACTTTGTTGTCGCCTTTTTTGTACAGTTTAAGGGTCGGGAAGCTTCCGATTTTCGTGTGTTCAAGTTCGTTGGCGGTAGCGTCAAGTTTGGCGATCAAAATGTCATCTTTGTCTTGGAATTTTTCGCCCAACTAAAAAGAGTTGTGAAAATGGTCGTTTTGGGTGATTTGAGGACTTACTTTGTTGTAAATGGGTTCGAGTTCTTTGCAGTGTCCGCACCACGGAGCGTAGAATTCGACCAGGACGTCTTTTTCGGTGTTGAAAACGACTTCGTCAAAATTGGTCGCTACGAGGACTTTGACGGGGTTTTTGTCCCAGTCTTCGGGCAACGGCTGCGAAAGGAGGTGTTCTTTGAGTTTTCCGTCGAAAAATGCGGTGATGAAAGCTTGGACGTGTTCCGCAGAAAGGTCGTTGGAATCGGGCTTGTATTTGATCATCTCGTCTTCAAGTTTGATCAACCTCATCGATGGGACTTCGTCTTCCAAAATGCCAAAGTATTCGAGAATCCGTTGGTTGTCGGCTTCGTCGGTGTTGATGAGGACGAAAAGAAGTTTGTCGCGGATTTCTTTAGCTAAATGCTTGATCGGATCGATGTGCTTTTCGTAGTGGCCTTCTTTTTTGGAAACGAAGAACAAAAGATGGGTTTTGATGTCGCCGCCGAAGATCTTCTGCGCGGTTTGATGGTCGAATTCAACAGCCAATGGGAGACTTTGGGTGGAAACGAATGTTTTGATTTCATTAGGGTCTTCAGATCCAGTGTAAACGACTTCTCCATCATCAAACTTCTTGAACATAATAATCTTTCCTTCTTCCGCTTTGTATTCGGAAAGAACAGCATCTTCGCTCGAAATGGCGAAAGCGATAGACTCCACGGAATCGGCAACTTGAAGGTAGTTCTTCGCCAAATCTGATTCGAGATCTTTGAAGAATCCGATGACTGCGACTTTGGGCTCGCTGATGAATTCTTTGACTTCATCGACAGAAGACAACGTTTTCGCTGGCGGTCCTGTTTTCTTCAACAACCAACTCACGATTTCGTCGCTTTGTCTTCCACCTATAAAAACCTTTAGAATTTAACGTTTTTAAGCATTTCTATCATACCGGTGAATTCAATGGCGTTTCCTCCTTTGAAGAACTTCATCGTAGGGAATCCTTTGATCTGGAATCGCTCAGCCAGCGTCGTCTCAATCGTCGCATCGACTTTAGCGAGTTTGATCTCGGGATTCGTCTTGGCGAGTTTTTTCGCTGCTTCCGCATACTGCGGCTCGAGCGCTTTACAATGTCCGCACCATGGAGCGTCTAAAAAATATCACATTTCCTTTCAGATAAGATAAAAAACGGAAGAAAACGTTCAAAAATAACTTTTTAGAAAGGGATTGTAAATAAGATTAGAAAGGGCTCATTAAGTACCATCTGGAAATTGTGCCTTAAATATCTCACCCCTCATCTATACCATTTTAGAATGATTTCTGCGGATAAATTCAAAAATGTCATTGGCCTTGGAGAACGCCTTTGGGGTATACGGCCTATAAAGATCATAAGGGACCGTTATGGCATGAACATTGAGATATGGTATCTCTAGAGCCTAGAAAGAATGAAGTATCTTTATGGCTGCAAATAAAAGGGTATCCTCAAGGCTAAAGCCAAGAGAAGAACTATCTCTATGGAATACTAAGGATAAAACCTCAATGGCTTTAACATAGAGATCGCTGATATTATGTACAACCTTGATTTAGAGATTAAGATATCTCTGTGGATAGAAAGGTCAAGAGTAGGTATCTCTATGGCCTGAAGATGAGGTATAATAATGGAATAGACCTAGAGATTGGGGTATCTCTATGTCCTAATACCTAGAGATGGGGGTATCTCTATGTCATATACCTAGAGATCAGGGTATCTCTATAGCCCAAATCTAGAGATGGTGGTATCTCTACGTCATATACCTAGAGATCTGGGTATCTCTACGTCATATACCTAGAGATCTGGGCATCTCTACGTCATATACATAGAGATGGGGACATCTCTATGTCATATACATAGAGTTTGGGGCATCTCTATGTCATACACATAGAGGTTGGGGCATCTCTATGTCATACACATAGAGGTTGGGGCATCTCTAGGTCATATACATAGAGATTGGGGCATCTCTAGGTCATATACCTGGAGATGATGTTATCTCTGGGTCATATACCTGGAGATGATGTTATCTCTAGGTCATATACCTGGAGATGATGTTATCTCTGGGTCATATACCTGGAGATGATGTTATCTCTAGGTCATATACCTGGAGATGATGTTATCTCTAGGTCATATACCTGGAGATGATGTTATCTCTAGGTCATATACCTGGAGATGATGTTATCTCTAGGTCATATACCTGGAGATGAGGGTATCTCTATGGTATAAACCTAGAGATCGGGGTATCTCTATGTTATAAACCTAGAGATGGGGTATCTCTATGGCCTCTACCTAGAGATGGGGTATCTCTATGGCCTCTACCTAGAGATGGGGGTATCTCTATGGTATAAACCTAGAGATGGGGTATCTCTATGGCCTCTACCTAGAAATGGGGTATCTCTATGGTATAAACCTAGAGATGGGGTATCTCTATGGCCTCTACCTAGAGATGGGGTATCTCTATGGCCTCTACCTAGAGATGGGGGTATCTCTATGGTATAAACCTAGAGATGGGGTATCTCTATGGCCTCTACCTAGAGATCGGGGTATCTCTATGGTATAAACCTAGAGTTGGGGTATCTCTATGGCCTCTACGTAGAGATGGGGGTATCTCTACGTCCTGTACCTAGATATGGGGATATCTATACGTCCTGCACCTAGAGATGGTGGTATCTCTACGTCAAATACCCAGAGATGGGGTATCTCTACGTCCTAAATCTAGAGATCTGGATATCTCTACGGCCTAAATCTAGAGATGGGGGCATCTCTGTCATATACCTAGAGATGAGGGTATCTATAGGCCATATACCTGGAGATGAGGGTATCTCTATGGTATAAACCTAGAGATGGGGTATCTCTATGTTACCTATAGATGAGGTATCTCTTTAGTATAAACCTAGAGATAAGGTATCTTTATGGAATAAACCTAGAGATGAGGTATCTGGCCTAAACCTAGAGAAGATCTCTATGGCCTATACCAAAAGATGGGGTATGGCCACTGTGGCCTAAATCCTATTGTGGATTAAAATTACTTCTACGGTCTATTAGACATCCTAATCCACTTCAATTTTTCCGCCACTCAGCCTTATTGATAAAAACACGCTAGACCCTCAAAAAAACTGCAAGCTCCATAATACGACGGAATGCACTCAGCAAATTTCTCAGCAGAATTCGAAGAAGCAACAGGTTAGTAAGAATCGCTAGTAAAGCGAAAGTGAAGCGTTTTCGCCGGGACTCCGTCATTGGAGGGGAGCCCCAGGGACGGTCAATGTCAAAGGTCAACAAACTTCAAAATGATAATCGAAACACTTGAATACTTCCATATCAAATTTAAATTTTTAGAAATACTTACAAAATTCGACGAGGATGTTTTCGTTCGCTTCTATCGTTTTGTCGAAATTCGAGGAGGTGAGGACGAGGACGCCGTCGTCGCTTTTCGCCTCATCGTCCGAACGGCATGTAGCGAGTAACAAAACGAAAGTCGCTATAAATTCTAAGATTTTCATTTTTGGATGAAAATGGTGAAATATGGAAGAAACGAATAGGCCGGCCTTTTGTGTGAAGGTACCTTATTAGTCGATCTTCGTGTTTAAACTGATTATTACTCGGGAGGGGATCTTGATGGGGAAAAGCCGGAAAAGAGGCCCGAAAAGAAACGCGACGGAATACGAAAACGTGGCCACGTAGCTTCAAATCCGAAGAGCTTCTCAAATCTGAATGCTTCTCTCGTGGATTCTTCCGATTGGACGGTCCATAGAGGGTGCTGACGTCTTACGAAAAATTTCCCTTTTTCCGACCAAACGGGGAAAAAATTTGTATGACGTGTTACTCGACGTGGAATTTCAAATTGCATCAAATGACTACTTTTTGGCTCAATTTCATCTCTAATGGAAACTGCAAATAAGCACAATTTGGAATTTTGTCCCAAACTTACTTGGATTGGAAGCCCAATTTGGTGCTTAAGTTGGCAACACTGGAAAGGCTTGGAGATTAGTGCCTGGTGGCCCAAACATGCGACAATGGAGCCCAATTTGCTATTTTTAGCCCATAAAAGGCCCAATTTAGATCAAACCACAATACTGAACTAGAAAGCCCAATTTGGTGCTTAAATTGGCAACACTGGAGCCCAATTTATTTACAGCCCAAACTGAGAAAACTAAGAATAGCAAAAAAAGCCCAATTTAGTTCAAAGGCCCAAACCCGCAACACTGGAATTTCTAGAAGACAAATCGGCAACACTGGACAAGAAGCTGAATGTAACCGCCCAATCTGGCAACACTAGGGATCGAAAAAAATTTAAAAAAGACCCAAATCAGCAACAATGGCTATTCTTGTTCCAAACTGGCAACACTGGATCGTTAAAATTCCCAATTGGTGGAAAACATAGCCTAATCTGGCAACAGTGCAAAAAAGACCAATAGCAACTAATGACCCAATCTGGCAACACTGGACTGTAAAAATCCCTAATTTGTGGATATTACCGCCCAATCTGGCAACAATGGAGGGTGAAAACAAGCCCAAGAGCAACTTACGGCCCAATCGGGCAACACTGTACTGTAAAAATCCCCAAATTGTGTTAAGTAACGCCCAATTTGGCAACAATGGACAATGCAAAGAATCCCAAAATAGCCCAATCTAGCCACACTGGTCTCTGAAAATACACAATTTGTATGGAATATCGTTTAATCTGGCAAGCAAAAAAAAGCCATTTTAAAGGGAAATACACCAAATTGGCAACACTGGAATCCAAACTAATCCAGTCTGAAGTTTCCCAATCTGGGGGCTCTATGAAACTCAAGAAAACAAAATTATGCTCTACAAAGTGTATATTTAAAACAATTTAATAAAACCCATAAAATTAAAAATACTATTTAATACAAATCACTAAATTGAACACTATCAAAGTATTTCCACTCCTCTATATACATAAATTAAGATAAAAATAAAATCTTTATTAAAATCGTTCAGTGATGCTTAAAAGAAAGAAAAAATTGGGGAAAAAATTTGATGAACAAATACATGAAAAAGATCAAAAATTAAATATTCTTTTTGCGTTATGTGAAAAGGTCGCCGGCAGATGGAAGTGGAGCGAGTCCGGAAGTTACGTCCGGAAGTTTCATCATGTCCGGTAAATTGCTAAGATGCGAGACGACCTCATGTCTAACTTGTTCGACTTTGATCAATTTTTCTTTGTATTCCTAAAAAACGAAATATGAAAAAAAGTTTAAAATTGAAGGGAAAACTTACTTCTAATTTCATTTCTGCTTCATGTAAAAGTTGCTTCTGCGAAAGCGAATAGTCTTTGAGCATCTGCGAGACTTTGCGGCGTTCTTCCATCTCTTGCTGGAGTCGGGCGTTGTAGTCGGTGAGAAGTTCGAGGGCCGAGTTTACTTGAACTGCGAGTTTTATCGCTGAATCTTTATCTGCGGATTCAATTAATTAAAAACAGTCAAATTATAATTTAAACATCTAGCATTAGATATGGTTTTTCTTGTTTTGAACCAAAAAACGCAGTTTAAATTGTTATGAACCCAAAAAAGGATTTTCTTGTTTTGAAACAAAAAACGTGGTTTTTTCTAGATTTGAGAGGAGAAAAAATCATAAAACCCCACACAATTTAGCACCGAAAAACCAATAGTTTGGAACAGAAAAACACGGTTTTTCTTGTTATGAACCAAAAAATACGGTTTTTCTTGTTACAATCCCAAAAAACACGGTTTTTCTTGTTTTAAACCAAAAAGCACGGTTATTCTAAGTTTGAGGAGAAAAAAAACAAAACAAAAAAACCCACACGATTTTGAACCAAAAAACACGGTTTTTCTAGATTTGAGAGGTGAAAACACCCACACACTTTTGAACTAAAAACACGGTTTTTCTTGTTACGATCCCAAAAAACACGGTTTTTCTTGTTTTTAAACCAAAAAGCACGGTTATTCTAGGTTTGAGGAGAAAAAAAAAAAAAAAAAAAAAAAAAACTCTAGATTTGAGAGGTGAAAAAACCCACACAATTTTGAACTAAAAACACGGTTTTTGTTGTTTTGAACCAAAAAACACAGTTTTTCTAGGTTTGAGAGGCGAAAAAACAAAAACCACACAGTTTTGAACCAAAAAACACGGTTTTTCTAGATTTAAGAGGTGAAAAAACCCACACGGTTTTGAACCAAAAACACGGTTTTTCTTGTTTTTTTAGGTACCTAGTTTTTTTTTTTTTTTTTTTTTTTTTAAACGTGGTTTTTGTTGTTTTGAACCAAAAAACGCAGTTTTTCTAAGTTTGATAGGCCGGAAAAAAAAAAAAAAAAAAAAAAAAAAAAAAAAAAAAAAACACGGTTTTTCTAGATTTGAGAGGTGAAAAAACCCACACGGTTTTGAACCAAAAACACGGTTTTTCTTGTTAAAAAAAACGTGGTTTTTGTTGTGTTGAACCAAAAAACACAGTTTTTCTAAGTTTGAGAGGCGAAAAAACCAAAACAAAACCACACAGTTTTGAACCAAAAAACACGGTTTTTCTAGATTTGAGAGGTAAAAAAACCCACAAAGTTTTGAACCAAAAAACACGTTTTTTCTAGATTTGAGAGGTGAAAAAACCCACACGGTTTTGAACCAAAAACACGGTTTTTCTTGTTTAAAAAAAAAAAACGTGGTATTTGTTGTGTTGAACCAAAAAACACAGTTTTTCAAAGTTTGAGAGGCGAAAAAACCAAAACAAAAAACAAAAACAAATAACAAAACAAAACCACACAGTTTTGAACCAAAAAACACGGTTTTTCTAGATTTGAGAGGTAAAAAAACCCACACAGTTTTGAACCAAAAACACAGTTTACACGGTTTTTCTTGTATAAAAAAACCGTGGTTTTTGTTTTTTTGAACCCAAAAACAGTTTTTATAGGTTTGAGAGGCGAAAAAAAAAAAAAAAAAAAAAAAAAAAAAAAATACCACACAATTTGAAACCAAAAAGCACGTTTTTTTCTTGTTTTGAACCAAAAAATACGGGTTTTAAGTTTTTTTTTTTAACCAAAAACACGGTTTTTTCTTCAATTGAGAGGGGAGAAAAACCACTCAGTTTTGAACCAAAAAAGTTCTTCTTCAGTTCTTGGTTAAAGTCGATCAATTCATCCCATCCTTTAGGACCAGTATTACGCAAAAAAATTGGCAATAACCAAGCCAATTACAAACCACTAAATAAAAAGAACAACACAATGGAATTTACGCTTATAAAACAACAAAAACCATAAGGAAACATCTATTTTTCATTCTAAAAACATCGAGATAACCATCAAACAAACCTTCCAGTTTTGATACAAGTTTAACTTCGGAGACTTCCGGCGGTAACTTTGATATTTTCTCTCGTACAGCAACGTCTACAGAAGCTGCGTTTTCTAATGCCTGGAGAATTCAAAATATTAGAAATTTGAAAATGAATAAAAATTGATACTACCATAAGAGATTTAATAAGTTCTTCAATGTCTGGCGGCTCATTAACAGGAGCTGGAGGTGAATGTGAATCGCTAACCCGAATATTTTCAGTCTTTTTCTTATCTTTTCTCGCTCCTTTGTTCTCGAAGATCATTTTAGGCTTTTTGAAGACCGGCTCCTCGCTTAAAATATCCTCTAAAAACGCACAAAAAGGGAATAATTTATAAGAAAACAAAATTTACGAACCTTCTTTGCGGAAAATCCGCCTAAACTCGTCGACCTGTTTTGTATCATAGACGCTTCTTTCCGCCCATATTGTGAGGATCCTTTCTAACTTTTGGGTCGTCTTTTCCGAGCATTTTGTATTGCTAATGGATTTAAAGGCTTTTTTCAAAACTGGTATGAATTCCGTTGAATATTCGGGGCCTTTTCGTTTACTATTTTGGATTACATCGTTTGCCAAGTACATGAGTGTTAATTTACGGAGTTCATTGCCTGAAAATCAATATTTTGTGGTTAATTCCTTCATTAAATAAGGTAAAAATGATATTCCACAACTTTCCCATCACCTCCACAACTCTCCATTCACCCCCTCACCACCCACCCATCACCCACATTCACTCATTACCTCCCCCAACACCTACACTTTCCTTTACCTCTACCATTCTCCCATCACCCCCCTCCCACCACCTACATTTTTCTTAATCACCACCATTCTCCCATCACCTCCCCCACCGCCTACACTTTCCTTCACCTCCCCTACCGCCTACACTTTCCTTCACCTCCACCATTATCCCATCACCTCCCCACCACCTACACACCTATTACCTCCCCGCCACCTACACTTTCCTTCACCTCTACCATTCTCCCATCACCACCTCCACCACCTACACTCTCAAATCACCTCCCCCACCACCTACGCTTTTCTTCACCTTTAACAACCTCCCATCACCTCCACCATCACGTACACTTTCTTTCACCTCCAACATTCTCCCATCACCTCCCCACCACCTGCACCCTCCCATCACCTCCCGCTCCCGCACAACCTACACCCTCCCATCACCTCCCCCACCACCTACACTTTTCTTCACCTCAACCATTCTCCGATCACCAACCCACCACCACCGACACCCTCCCATCACCTCCTCCACCACAAACACTATCACTAACACCTATACCCTCCCATCACCTCCCCCACCACCTACACTTTCCTTCACCTCCACCATTATCACATCACCTCCCCACCACCTACACACCTATTACCTCCCTGCCACCTACACTTTCCTTCACCTCAACCATTCTCCCATCACCTCCCCCACCACCTACACTTTCCTTCACCTCCACCATTATCCCATCGCCTCCCCACCACCTACACTCTCAAATCACCTCCCCCACCACCTACACTTTCCTTCACCTCCAACAATCTCCCATCACCTCCACCATCACCTACACTTTCTTTCACCTCCAACATTCTCCCATCACCTCCCCACCACCGGCACCCTCCCATCACCTCCCGCACAACCTACACCCTCCCATCACCTCCCGCACAACCTACACCCTCTCATCATCTCCCGCACAACCTACACCCTCCCATCACCTCCCGCACAACCTACACCCTCCCATCACCTCCCGCACAACCTACACCCTCCCATCACCTCCCCAACCACCTACACATTTCTTCACCTCAACCATTCTCCCATCACCAACCCACCACCACCAACACCCTCCCATCACCTCCTCCACCACTAACACTATCACTAACACCTATACCCTCCCATCACCTCCCCCACCACCTACACTTGCCTTCACCTACACCATTATCAAATCACCTCCCCACCACCTACACACCTATTACCTCCCTGCCACCTACACTTTCCTTCACCTCAACCATTATCCCATCACCTTCCCATCCTACCTACACTTTGCTTCACCTCCACCATTCTCCCATCATCTCCCCCACCACCTACACTCTCAAATCACCTCCCCCCCCACCACCTACACCTTCCTTCACCTCCAACAATCTCCCATCACCTACACTTTCTTTCACCTCCAACATTTTCCCATCACCTCCCCCACCACCTCTATACCCTCCCATCACCTCCCCCACAACCTACACCCTCCCATCACCTCCCCCACCGCCTAAACTCTACCATCACCTCCCCAACCACCTACACTTTTCTACACCTCCACCATTCTCCCATCACCTCCCCCAACACCTACAGTGCTTTACCACCACCATTCTCCCATCACCTCCCCTACCACCTAAGCTTTCCTTGACCTCCACCATTCTCCCATCACCTCCGCACCACCTACACTCCTATTACCTCCCCACCACCTACACTTCCATCAAATTTTTATTTGCATTGTACTTTGTAGTTGTGTTCCTTTATTGATAAATGACCTTATGAATTAAATTGTGAGCAATTACCTTTCGAGATTTCCTTGCCCCACGTTTTGACGACGAGCTGGAAATGTTTCCTGTGATGGATCAACCATAAAGAAAGCGTCTGGATCGACTGCTGGGACTCGTTCAGGTCATCGAGTTTACGTTGAAGGACAGACTCGGTAAAGCCGGACATCCCGAGGAAGGTTTAAAACAAAGAAAACTTAACGGAAAATCATCCGCACGAACGATCAATTTATTTAAGATTTATGTGGAGAAAATTTGATGGAAAATTTCATTAAAAGGGTGTTGAAAATGGTTTTTTTAGTTACTTATTTGATAAACTTCAATTGTTATAACCTTCGTTTTTGCTTCTGTGACTGGTGACGTCAGAGGTTTTCGATGTATCGATTTGAAAAGATTTTTCGAAAGAACAACGGAAGGGAAATTTTCAATGTCAAGTTGGCAACAGCCCTGGAAAATTTCTCTTGGTAGTGGGCAATTTTTGTTCTTCTAAGAAAAAATTCCGCTAAAATATAACCAAAAAGATAAATTTGTGTTATATTGTAACGTTTTGACCAACGAAATAAATTTTTTTAATATATAATAAACTGGAGTCGTGTAGAAAAGGAAAATTTTATTACTGTTGGCAGCACTGCTTTATAACAATGTTATGACTTATGTTTACTTGATAATGGCTATCTTTTGACGGTTTATTTCAAAATGTTGAAGTTGCACTTTATTTCAACGATCAAAATTCATTAAAATGGTATATTTAAAATGCTTTAAATTTTTCAACTGAAAGGCGTCTTTATGGAAGTAGAACTCCCAAAACGGGAATATTTTCAAAAATTGCCCTCCCTAGCATGCATATGGTGCAAATTTAGTGAAGATCAGGGATTTTTTTTACCAAAATCTCCAATTTTAGGGAAGGCGGAACGTTGCCCTAACCTCCTAATGCTCTACTCTGTATATGGTGAAAATTTTGGTGAAGATCAGCCCGGTAGCAAGCGAAAATGGCACTTTCACCATCAAAATCTATCGAGAAATTTTGAAAACGTTAAAATTTCAGGTTTCTTCACGTGTTGTCTGCATTGCTACACCACTAGCGATATATGGAGCCATATTGATATCACGCCATTTCCGCAAGAGTGCTGAAATCCGCAGAAAACTCGAGCTGCAGAAAAAGGAGCATTTCGATGTCCACTTTTTTGGTGGAAAGACCAAAGAGTGTAAGGACCACATTAATGGCCAACCATGCTGTAAAGATTGCCCACTTCAGATTTATAGGTAACAAAATAAGAAAAAAAATAATAAAAACATTTTTATTCTATTTCTTCAATATCAAAATCTTTGTTTTTCTTAATTTTTTTGAGAAACGATATATTTTCTTGAAGTTCTTTCCAGTTTTCTTCGGTCATCTTTTTCCTTTTCCTTTTATTCTTCGTCTTCCCTTCTTCCATTTTTTTCTTCCTATATTCTTTCCTTTTCTTCCGTTTTTCTTTCAGCTCTTCTTTCCTTTCTTTAGTCTGCGACCACGGTGTCGTCTCCTTTTTGTGCATCTTCTTCGCTCCAGGCCAAACTCCGGTTTCTTTGTATATCTTCAATTTATTTATTCGAGAAGTTTCTTTTTGTTTGTCTTTATAAGCGATAGTATTGTAGTCTATCTGCGATTCTTTATATGTGACCTCTTTGTGCTTCAATTCGGGCATCTTGGGCATCCTGAGTAGCCCAAATGATGAAGCGAGGCCAGAATAGTCGAGATCTTTTGAGCGAAAAAGGACATTACATTCGTGCTTTGCATACGCCCTTATATAAGAAACAAATGCAATATTTGCTTTATCAAAATATTCTCTATCTTCTTTTTGAATCCTATGAGCCACATTCTTAGTTAAACTTTCTGTCTTTAAGTCTTCATATTCTTCTAATATAACTTTTTGATTCCTCTGTATGAAGTCAACATAGACGTCTTCATTTGGCATAAGAAGTAATAATGCTTTGCCAACATTTCCGATTCTTGCTGTACGGCCACATCGGTGCACAAAAGCAGAAACTGATGTTGGAGGATCGTATTGTATGACCCAATTTACATCCGGAATGTCGATGCCTCTTTCCATGACATCAGTGCATATCAAAATGCCGCTTTCTGCATTTCTGAATGCCTCCAATGTCTTTTCTCGTTTCTTCTTCATTTTACCGTGAAGTCCAAACAATTTAAAAGATGGCAACATTTTCTTTAATAAGAGGCTAAAATATTCGACACAGGCGCACGTTAAGAAGAACAACATGTACTTTTGGTTTGGGTTCTTTTTAAAGAAGGAAACTAAAAAGTCCATTTTTTCGTCGGGTTGCACAATTTTGTAATAGTTGATGAGTTCTTTGGGTGTCGAGTTGTTCGTGCTGTGTACGCTGACGATGACTGGGTTGCGGAGACCTGCTCGGACGAGGAGATCAAGCTGCCGCGTCTGCGTAGCCGAGAATAAACTCGTTCTGCGCTGTTTTGGCAAATATGATAAAATGGTGTTGATCGATTTTTCAAAGCCGAGCTCTAGCAGTCTGTCCGCTTCATCCAAAACTAGCATTTCGATAGATTTCAATGCTATATGGATAGGTAGGTCGCCTCTTGTCAAGAGATCTTCTAGCCGTCCAGGTGTAGCAATGATGATGTTAGCGCCTTCTTTCAATCTGTCGATATCATCATTGATTTTGGTCCCGCCGATTATTAAAACTGATTTGTACGTCAAATGAGCTAAAAATGAATCCAAAACATGGTTTATCTGCACAGCAAGCTCACGAGTTGGCGATACAATGAGGCCGCCTATTTCAAACTTTTTCCATGGCTCGGTTCTTCGGTGCATCTTCTCCAAAAGTGGAATGATGAATGCTAATGTTTTACCGCTTCCGGTGACTGCTTCTGCGGCGACATCTTTGTTGCCGAGCAACAGTGGTATCGTTGTCGCCTGCACTGGTGTCATGTTGGTAAAACCTAAATCTTCTAACGTTTTTAACACAAAATCGCTTAATTTTGGCTCCACACTTGTCCATTTTGTATCCATTGTCAATCAAAACAACCACGTTGATGTATAACCTTGCGTTAACCTTTGAGTTAAGTTGGCAGCTTTGGCAACTCGGCTATAACCTGGTTATAACCTTCGAATATTCTATTGTATTGAGTTGTTTATTTACGAACTGAGTAGTTATTCGCGATAAGGATGGCTGATAGATTGACCCAATTGCAAGATACGGTGAACCAGCAGGCTGAATATTTCTGCAACTCGATTGGTATACTGCAGCAGCATTCGACGCCTTCGAAGATCTCGGGATTCGACAGGTCGGGCTCGCAGACGCCGCAGCAGCAGCAGGATGACTACGCTCAGCTTTTCGCGACGTTGATAACCCGCTGTGCTAAAGACATCGATGCCCTTATCGAGTCCCTTCCTTCCGATGAGTCATCCAACGACCTACAGCTTCAATGTCTTAAGCGACTCGAGCAGGACAACCAGGAATCCGCAGAAAGGCTCGAAGAGGTCGTCAGAAGAGGCGAAATTCTCTTGGAGCAAGTTCAGGCCTCTTTGGCCGATATCGCTCAAAGTCAGCTCGACATGCAACACCTCGTGCCGCGGAACTAACATTGTATTATTAAATCTTTTATTTATTGTAAATATATTTATATTTTTTTTAGTAAATTCTTTTGCAAGGTTTGTCTGTTGTTTTAATTTGCATCCCTAAGCTCAGGAAGTAGATCTTATCTTAATTGGATGGAATGCTTTCTTGTATGACCTGCACTCTGTAGATGGAGGACTTTGCAGAAAGAGGACAGTTTCTTCTGCACTTTGCAGAAATTGGACCTTTCTTCTGCACTTCGCAGAAAGAGGACATGTTCTTCTGCACTTTGCAAAAAGAGTTTCTTCTGCACCTTGCAGAAATTGAAAGGTTTCTTGTCCACCTTGCAGAAATTGAAAGGTTTCTTGTCCACTTTGCAGAAGGTAGATTGTTCTTTGCAGAAAGTGGACCCTTTCTTCTGAACTTCGGAGAAGGTGGAAACTGGAATGCACTTTGCAGAAAGTGGACCCTTTCTTCTGCACTTTGCAGAAAGAGGATGATTTCTTCTGCACCTTGCAGAAAGAGGATGATTTCTTCTGCACCTTGCAGAAATTGAAAGGTTTCTTGTCCTCTTTGCAGAAGGTGGACTGTGCTTTGCAGAAAGTGGGCCCTTTCTTCTGAACTTCGCAGAAGGTGGAATGCACTTTGCAGAAAGAGGATGATTTCTTCTGCACCTTGCAGAAATTGAAAGGTTTCTTGTCCACTTTGCAGAAGGTGGACTGTGCTTTGCAGAAAGTGGACCCTTTCTTCTGAACTTCGCAGAAGGTGGAATGCACTTTGCAGAAAGTGGACCCTTTCTTCTGCACTTCGCAGATGGTGCACTCTTTTTTCTGCACCTTGCAGAAGGTGGACTCAGGAGGACAATTTCTTCTGCACTTAGCAGAAAGAGGAAGGTTTCTTTGGCTCTTTGCAGAAAATGGATGGTTTCTTCTGCACTTTGCAGAAAATGGATTTTTCTTCTGCACTTTCCAGAAGGCGTTATTTGGCTTTAGAAGTTAAGCTGTTCCTTCTGCACTCTTTTTTTTTTTAGACTTTTTCAGGATCTCATAGGATCCGCCCGTTCTACGATCGATGTCTGCATCAACGTATTCACCTCTGAAGACATCGCCTTAGCATTAATCAAAGCTCATAGGAAAAACATCCAAGTTAGAATTATCGCTGACAAAGACATGTCGACCAACAACGGCTCTAAGATACATCTTTTATTGAAATATGGTGCGTAAAGTTCATTTTGTATTCATGTATAATAAAAAATAGAGCTCGCTTGAGTGAAAAATTATAGTTTAGAACTCTTTCGCTAGTAATACTGCAAAGCCTAAATTGTTCTTTACATTTTTTCTTCAGGAATCGATGTCAAAATGCCAAGCATGAACCACAGTATGCACAGTAAACTCCTCATCGTTGATCGAAAAACAATCGTGACCGGTTCAGCCAATTTCACAAATCAAGGTAACCTTTGATACCCACAATTTGTTCGACTTATCAAATTTTCAAGGTTTAACTCTTAACTGGGAAAACATCATCTTTACCAACCAGAAAGACATGGTCAAAGATGCTGTAGCCCATTTCGACCATTCATGGAGCAATAAGGAATCAGTCCCATTTGAAGCTAAGTTTTAAAATAGAGGGAACACTCTCTCAAGAAAACTGGAATCAAAAATTAACTTTCATGATTTCCCTCTAGGGTGTGCCACCAGTGCAACCTAGTGAGAGACTTCCAAACTTTTCCAGTTTTCCTTCTTTTTCTCAAAGGTTTTAAATACAACAAAATTCATATTCAAAAACAAAAAATTTATTGATTCAATTTACATTTGGGTTGATGGTTTTCAGCCCCAGAATCCTTAAAAAAATGAAATTATAGAATTTAAATAAATTATAAAATGTTATTTACCGAAAGGTCCACCCCATCCCCATCCTCCGAAAGGTCCGCCCCAGCCTCCCCAGAAGAATTCCGATCCTTCCAAATCGTTGGGCTCCGCATTCAATTCTTGATGTCTGTTTTCCAATTTTTCGTGCGACGGGACCGCTGCTGGGATCGCAAGAGCGACGCCAACGATCAAAATAAGAATAAATGCCTGAAAATTTCAATTTAAAATTTCATTTTTTGGTTTTCACTTACGGTTTTGAATCCAGACATGTTTCTTCGTATTCCGAATTTTGAATGACTTCTCGGTCCCTCCGAGGGGCTTTTATAGGCAGAAAAAGCTTCCCTTCATTTTTAATGAGGTAATAATGAGTAATTACAATGAAAGCCATCAATGACCAAAATAAAACAACAAAAAATTTTCATTAAATTCTTTACTTTCACATTTCACAACTAAATTAATTGTTTTTTACCTAAATTTTATTGAATTTTTTGAAAAAATCGGTGTCGCTTTAAATCCCCTTTGGGTAGGAAGAATCTCAGGTGGACTTTGACCCTTTTTCGTTAAGGAAAACACTTTTGGAGAGGGCTATGGCCACCTACCTACTAAAAGATGGCATATACCTAGCAAAATGTACCTTCATTTTAAGAAGTACCTACCTACTTAAAATTATATTTTTAGTAGGTAGGTAGTATAAACCTAACTACTAAAATACCTACCTTATAGCAAGTACTTACCCACAACCTAACTACTAAAATGCACATACCTACCTTCTATAAGTATCTATCCACTTAGAATTACCTACCTATTAACTATTAAACTACCTGCCTGCTATAATGCACTTACCTACCTACTAAAATGTACCTATTTAAAACCTAATAAACTACTACTAAATACCTAAATACTGAAAATTTAGTAGGTACCTACCTATCAAAATATACCTTTCTTTTAACTAGTAGGTACCTACCTATTAAAAAGTACCTACCCATTACTAGTACCTAAAAACCAAAATACCTACCTTCTAAAAGTATCTATCCACTTAAAAGTACCAACCTATTAAAAATAGGCACCTTCCTACCAAAATGTGCCTTCCTTTTAAGAAGTACCTACTTTCTTAAAAGTATCTATCTACCGACTAAAACACCTACCTCCTAAAAAGTACCTACCTACCAAAATATCTACCTTCTAAAGTACCTACCATATCTAAAAGTACCTACCCATTACGAGTACCTACCAACCAAAATACCTACCTTCTAAAAGTATCTATCCACTTAAAAGTACCAACCTATTAAAAATAGGCACCTTCCTACCAAAATGTGCCTTCCTTTTAAGAAGTACCTACTTTCTTAAAAGTATCTATCTACCGACTAAAACACCTACCTCCTAAAAAGTACCTACCTACCAAAATATCTACCTTCTAAAGTACCTACCATATCTAAAAGTACCTACCCATTACGAGTACCTACCAACCAAAATACCTACCTTCTAAAAGTATCTATCCACTTAAAAGTACCAACCTATTAAAAATAGGCACCTTCCTACCAAAATGTGCCTTCCTTTTAAGAAGTACCTACTTGCTTATAAGTATCTATCTACCGACTAAAACACCTACCTCCTAAAAAGTACCTACCTACCAAAATATCTACCTTCTAAAGTACCTACCATATCTAAAAGTACCTACCCATTACGAGTACCTACAAACCAAAATACCTACCTTCTAAAAGTATCTATCCACTTAAAAGTACCAACCTATTAAAAATAGGCACCTTCCTACCAAAATGTGCCTTCCTTTTAAGAAGTACCTACTTGCTTATAAGTATCTATCTACCGACTAAAACACCTACCTCCTAAAAAGTACCTACCTACCAAAATATCTACCTTCTAAAATACCTACCATATCTAAAAGTACCTACCCATTACGAGTACCTACAAACCAAAATACCAACCTTCTAAAAGTATCTATCCACTTAAAAGTACCAACCTATTAAAAATAGGCACCTTCCTATCAAAATGTGCCTTCCTTTTAAGAAGTACCTACTTGCTTAAAAGTATCTATCTACCGACTAAAACACCTACCTCCTAAAAAGTACCTACCTACCAAAATATCTACCTTCTAAAGTACCTACCATATCTAAAAGTACCTACCCATTACGAGTACCTACAAACCAAAATACCAACCTTCTAAAAGTATCTATCCACTTAAAAGTACCAACCTATTAAAAATAGGCACCTTCCTACCAAAATGTGCCTTCCTTTTAAGAAGTACCTACTTGCTTAAAAGTATCTATCTACCGACTAAAACACCTACCTCCTAAAAAGTACCTACCTACCAAAATATCTACCTTCTAAAGTACCTACCATATCTAAAAGTACCTACCCATTACGAGTACCTACAAACCAAAATACCTACCTTCTAAAAGTATCTATCCACTTAAAAGTACCAACCTATTAAAAATAGGCACCTTCCTACCAAAATGTGCCTTCCTTTTAAGAAGTACCTACTTGCTTAACAGTATCTATCTACCGACTAAAACACCTACCTCCTAAAAAGTACCTACCTACCAAAATATCTACCTTCTAAAGTACCTACCATATCTAAAAGTACCTACCCATTACGAGTACCTACAAACCAAAATACCTACCTTCTAAAAGTATCTATCCACTTAAAAGTACCAACCTATTAAAAATAGGCACCTTCCTACCAAAATGTGCCTTCCTTTTAAGAAGTACCTACTTGCTTAACAGTATCTATCTACCGACTAAAACACCTACTTTTTTTAACTAAAATTACCTACCTACCAAAATATCTACCTTCTAAAGTACCTACCATATCTAAAAGTACCTACCCATTACGAGTACCTACAAACCAAAATACCTACCTTCTAAAAGTATCTATCCACTTAAAAGTACCAACCTATTAAAAATAGGCACCTTCCTACCAAAATGTGCCTTCCTTTTAAGAAGTACCTACTTGCTTAACAGTATCTATCTACCGACTAAAACACCTACCTCCTAAAAAGTACCTACCTACCAAAATATCTACCTTCTAAAGTACCTACCATATCTAAAAGTACCTACCCATTACGAGTACCTACAAACCAAAATACCAACCTTCTAAAAGTATCTATCCACTTAAAAGTACCAACCTATTAAAAATAGGCACCTTCCTACCAAAATGTGCCTTCCTTTTAAGAAGTACCTACTTGCTTAAAAGTATCTATCTACCGACTAAAACACCTACCTCCTAAAAAGTACCTACCTACCAAAATATCTACCTTCTAAAGTACCTACCATATCTAAAAGTACCTACCCATTACGAGTACCTACAAACCAAAATACCAACCTTCTAAAAGTATCTATCCACTTAAAAGTACCAACCTATTAAAAATAGGCACCTTCCTACCAAAATGTGCCTTCCTTTTAAGAAGTACCTGCTTGCTTAAAAGCATCTATCTACCGACTAAAACACCTACTTTTTTTAACTAAAATTACCTACCTACCAAAATATCTACCTTCTAAAAGTATCTACCTACTAAAATTTTCCTACGTACTACCTAATACGTACCTAATAAACTAGGTGCCTGCTAAACTGCACTTGCCTACCTACTAAAATGTTCCTACCTACTGAAAAGTACCTACTTACTAAAAAGTACCAACTGTACCTACTAAACTAACTACTAAAATGTACTTACCTACTAAAAATTAGGTACTTACCTATCAAAATGTACCTTCCTTTTAACTAGTGCCTACCTATTTAAAATATGTACATACCTACACAATAAAATGTACCTACCTACCTACTTAAAAGTACCTACTTACTAAAAAGTACCTACCAACCAAAATGTAGACACTTACCAATATGTACCTGTTAACAAATTACCTTCACACTATAAATTACCCACCCGTCAAAAAAGTTCCTGCTTACTAAAATGTAGGTACCTACCATTAGATTCGTTACCTACCTACCATAATTTACTTTCCTTTTAACTAGTACCTACCTATTTAAAAGAGTTTATACCTACAAAATAAAATATACGTATTTACCTACTAAAAAGTACCTACCCATTACAAGCACCTACCTATTAAAAGTACATACCATTAGATTAGTTACCTACCTACTAAAACTTGCCTTTCTACCTAGCATTAGCTAAACATTAGGTAGGTACTTTATATATTATTTTTTTTAAATTCAAGATGGGTAGTACCTTCCTACCTTAAGTTTCTTATCCATCATAAGTACCTAACCGTCTGACGTAGTCAAGCACTTTTTCAAGGAAACTTCACGTCCTTCCTTAGTTATCAAACCTCTCTTGAAAAAAAAAAAAATTTTTTTTATAATTCAATTTGAGGTCGTTTTTGATAAAGTTTTATATTTTTAAATATAACAAAAAAAGTTTTTTCAATTTTAATTATCAGGTCATTGTGACCCGAGGGGTCAAAATTGCGCAAAATTGTCTGATGCAAGAGCCCAATTAATTTTTAATCTGTTTAATATAATTTTTTTCTAAGTTTCAAACTTAATAAAATTACCATCCTGAGACAGATAAATTATAACCTCGAAAGGTTCAGAAAAAAAAATGGTTCTAAACAAAGTAGTTTTATTTATCTCGTTAACTATAGCCCTATAGGTCCTAGAGAAAACACGTGAAAGTCTTTTTAGTAGAAAATTTTACAAGCTTTAATTTTGAATATAATTATTTTTTCGCTAGGATGGGTAGTTTTCGAGTTATCCGCAAAAAACCTCAAAAGGAGGGGGCTTTGCCCCTTTATTTATCTCGTTAACTATAGGTCCTAGAGAAAAAACGTCGGAGTCTTTTTGGTAGAAAATTTTACAAGCTTTAATTTTGAATAGAATCATTTTTTCGCTAGGATGGGTAGTTTTCGAGTTATCCGCAAAAAACCTCAAAAGGAGGGGGCTTTGCCCCTTTATTTATCTCGTTAACTATAGGTCCTAGAGAAAAAACGTCGGAGTCTTTTTGGTAGAAAATTTTACAAGCTTTAATTTTGAATAGAATCATTTTTTTCGCTAGGATGGGTAGTTTTCGAGTTATCCGCAAAAAACCTCAAAAGGAGGGGGCTTTGCCCCTTTATTTATCTCGTTAACTATAGGTCCTAGAGAAAAAACGTCGGAGTCTTTTTGGTAGAAAATTTTACAAGCTTTAATTTTGAATAGAATCATTTTTTTCGCTAGGATGGGTAGTTTTCGAGTTATCCGCAAAAAACCTCAAAAGGAGGGGGCTTTGCCCCTTTATTTATCTCGTTAACTATAGGTCCTAGAGAAAAAAAAACGTCGGAGTCTTTTTGGTAGAAAATTTTACAAGCTTTAATTTTGAATAGAATCATTTTTTCGCTAGGATGGGTAGTTTTCGAGTTATCCACAAAAAACCTCAAAAGGAGGGGGCTTTGCCCCTTTATTTATCTCGTTAACTATAGGTCCTAGAGAAAAAACGTCGGAGTCTTTTTGGTAGAAAATTTTACAAGCTTTAATTTTGAATAGAATCATTTTTTCGCTAGGATGGGTAGTTTTCGAGTTATCCGCAAAAAACCTCAAAAGGAGGGGCTTTGCCCCTTTATTTATCTCGTTAACTATAGGTCCTAGAGAAAAACGTCGGAGTCTTTTTGGTAGAAAATTTTACAGCTTTAATTTTGAATAGAATCATTTTTTCGCTAGGATGGGTAGTTTTCGAGTTATCCGCAAAAAACCTCAAAAGGAGGGGGCTTTGCCCCTTTATTTATCTCGTTAACTATAGGTCCTAGAGAAAAAAAAAACGTCGGAGTCTTTTTGGTAGAAAATTTTACAAGCTTTAATTTTGAATAGAATCATTTTTTCGCTAGGATGGGTAGTTTTCGAGTTATCCACAAAAAACCTCAAAAGGAGGGGGCTTTGCCCCTTTATTTATCTCGTTAACTATAGGTCCTAGAGAAAAAACGTCGGAGTCTTTTTGGTAGAAAATTTTACAAGCTTTAATTTTGAATAGAATCATTTTTTCGCTAGGATGGGTAGTTTTCGAGTTATCCGCAAAAAACCTCAAAAGGCCCTCCGTGTGCTTTTGTCAATTTCTCCAAGAGTCTTGAGTGAAAGCCTGGAATGTTTATAATTACATTGATTCGGTAATTTTCCTTAATTAGTAAACAGTAATTAGTAATTACGTTTACTTATCCCAAGTTAAAAGTTTCCATTTCTTCTATAAAAACGAGACATTGACCTTTTTGTCGCAAAATAACGGTTCCCCATACAAAAACAGCCTTAAAAAATGGATTTCGTTCTCGATTTCGTGTTCCTTCCTACTGCAAAGTATGGAATTTATTTATAGAAATCCTAAGGATGGGTTGGAAAAAAAAGTCCACGTGTCTTTTTTTCCCCTGCCTTGCATTTTTCCATTGGCTCTTGCCCAAAAAACCTTATGTGGAATTCGAAAATTCAAGGGCGCCAACGAGAGATAGCTCAGATACTGATTTACTTCCCAATCCTTGGATGCTTAGGAAATAAAAAGAAACAAAACAACAGAAGGGAGAGAGGAGAGAAAAAAAATCACGAGCAAACCACGTGACCTCCAGCCCGACAAGAATCTAAGACTAAAATCAAAATGGCCCGAGGTGTTAAAAAAAACTATAATTAGCATCAATCGACGTAAATTAATGGGAAAAAACTTAAGAAAAAGAAAGTCCACGTGTGGATCCGCCATTTTGAAAAAGTTATCAGTGTATTTCCCGCCAATTTGCATTGGCTAAAGATAGTATTATCATAGGGAATTCAAACTTTTTAATTTCCTGGTTTGTGTGGTCACTGGCCTAACTTACCTTTCCTATCGTTATAGATGGACCCTAAATAACCTCTAAAACCGCATTTTGGGTCAAAATTTTGTCTTTTTTATTTTGACCCAAAATTCGGTTTTAGACGTTATTTAGGGTTAGGAAGACAAAATCATTTTTGACCTTACCAAAGGCTCAACATTTCTCGCTGAAAATTTTTCACTTAAGTCGATTATGATGATTTTTGGGGTGAGAAACACGATGGGCGGATCCAAACTTGTACCTCCTTCCTTTTCCTAATTTTTTATTTAGCGGATTTCCGTAGAAAGTAGGCTATTGAGGTGGTCGCCACGGCGGCTCCCAGGCTAGAGGCTTATATGTTCGTGATCAGGAAGCTCTGGGAACGAAAATATAGGGGTTCCTTTCAGGTTATATATATTTTTCCCCCTATTCCCCTCTCCGATGAGCTTGAAGCTAAAAATTTTTAATAAAGAAATCGACCTCAAATTTAAGTTTCTCACCCCAAAAAACGTCTGTCACATTTTAGGCCCCCCCTCCAAAAAAAAAATCAAACCTCAAATTTGTTAATTTCACAACCCAAAACGTCTAAAACCTCATTGTGGGTCAAAAATGAGGCCAACTGGACAAAAGGTCCACTCTACTGTCAATCGGAGAAAAAATGTTCCCCAACGTAGAACCAGAGTTTAAAAAACTAATCAATTCGTTGCATAACTTGTTTTTTCCCTTTTCAATAATTGAACGACTTAGACCTTCTATTAGTGAAAGTAAGGTTAAACAGGGTTTAAAGTGCGAGAATATTACTTCTTTATTGTAAGGTTAGTCAATAAAATAGATTCACACCAAGCGTTTTATTATAATTAATAATAAAACAGAATACACAAAGTGTACAATAAATGAGTGATTAAAAAAAAAGTTATTTTTTGAAAAATAAAAAAAAATTATAATCAAATCTTAACGTAATCTGGTCTGTGCGAAATTTGAAAGTGAAGCCAAAAAAAGACCAGTGAAAGAGCTACTTTCTGCGGATATTGTGAACAACGGAAACATCAGTCGGGATAGACGTCATTGGTGTTGTTGGGATAGCCGCAGAATGGAGGTGAAACTTTGGGTTAACGGATGAGACCTTTTGCTTTGAAGACATCCTTCATGAGCGATTTGAGGTATCGGATTTCTCGAGTGATTTCGGTGATGTCTGCTTTAAGACGGTCGTTTTCGTCTTGGAGTCCTTTCTCTTCGCCCATGATGACGTCCATTTCTTGCTTCTTCTTCTGCCTGTAGCGAGTAGCGGCGTTTTTGTTCTGCTCCTTTTTTCGAAGTTTGCGCTCTTCGGTTGATGTCGTTTTGCGACGTTTGGGCTCCTGTTGTTGCCCCGGTGACCATTCACCCGGCGACCAATCAGGATCATCATAGCCGCTATCGCTTTGCTGCGAAGGACTCGACCAAGGGCTCAAACTCTGCAAACTTATCTGCTGCTTCTCCGCCTCGCTCGCGACCAGCTGATCGATCTCGCTTACAGGGTTGATTTCCTAAATTTAGAGAAAAAAATCAGGTTTTTAACTAGGCCAACGATAAGATGTAAACGTTTTTGAATCTTACATCAGCTAACCTTGCTTTTAATCGATTTCCTACTCACTTCGAGAATGTTGATGAAAGCTTGTTCTTTCGGACTTTCGGGTGGTGTCAAAGATCCCGTAGTTTGGGTCAGGACGTCTTCAAACTCGCGAAGAAGGTCTGTCTGGTCTGGTATCATCGGCTGAGGCGATTCATGCTTCACTCCGATCTGCGTGATGTTCTTATAGCAGTCCCAGACATTGGTCACGTTGTAGCTGTTGTCATAGAGCCCTTCTGTCCATTCTATAATCAAAAAAATGAAACGTTAACACACTAGGAAACCTTTCCCCACTCTAGGTGTGTCTATGTAGGTGTTTTATGCAAAAATCTGCCTAAACAAGTTCTTAAGATAAAGCCAGTCGTTAGGATGAATTGATTCCAATTAACCTCATTTGATCTACCAAATTCTGCTCATTTTAACCTTAAATTGATGAAAATTGCCTCTATCCCAGGAGGGTGAGGCAAGGGGACTCCTGTAGTAACAATATTTGGTGCATGAGTACAAAAAAAAAACGTCGTTTCTAACCTTAATTGAACGAAACCCGAAATCAGGTTAGAACCTGCATGGTAGAACCTTCCACGTGGTGGAGGAGGCATCAAAATAACCGATTATCTTTATTACAGGATAACCTGTCAAGTTCAGGAAAAGTTCTTTTATCATGGGGTAGATAGTAACGACCTCAACGATTCTGACCCCTACAATCAATTTAGACCAATAGGAAGCAAATAAAACACTTCAGATGTCAATCATCAATAAACCGTCCTTGGCTTTGCTTAAACTCTCTTCTCTTTCTTTTTTACAATATTTACAAACTTCGCTCACCCCCACTTGGTTCCAGGGGACGTCCTTGGCGAAACCCAACCTCCTTTTCCTAGATTTACGAGGCGTAAACAAGTGGAGAGGGAGGCCTTGCCATTTCGCTATCATAAAAGCAAGGAGGTAAGGCCTCCCAGTAAAACCGTAAATCTTGACACTTTCTATTTCAAGTGTTCTAATTTATGTAATACAACAAACTTCCTAATTACAAAAAAACCGTTATAGAAATAACACGTGGCTCACGTGCACGACGTATGAAAAGGGTCAATCACCACAAAGGTCATTTGACGCGTTAGACGACAAAAAAATTACATAAAAAACACGATAAAAAGATAAAAACTTTTATCTTTCTTACAAAATTGCAAGTAGGAGTGGAAGATTCCATTTTCAGCGATTCTGGATCATTGCCAAAAAAAAATCAAGGGTGGAAATTGCAATAAAAAGAGAGATTGATCAACTTTCAGGACGACTTTTGTGTTTTTTGTTGGGTTAACCGGTCGGGTAGGTTTTCTACCGAATCTCGAAGAATAAAAACGCCGAGTTCTTTGCTCTGCGGGGACGATAAGATAGTCAGACGAGTTTCGAATCGATATTTAATTAGCCAAATTAGCGAGATTGAAGTATTTTTCTCATACGATCTTGAAAGAAATGACTAGAATGGAGGGTGTGGGAACACTTTTTGGGTTGACTTTGATCCTTTATTGAATGAGACAGTTTACAGGAGTACTCAAGTGGTTTGTCGTACAACAATGTGTTTAGAGCGTCAATAAAGTATACTAACTCCGCAGGCAGTTGGCACCCCTGCGCTCCTCGCAAAGCGACTCTGACCTCGTTGGCAACCCTGCGCTCCCAAAGCGATTCTGACCTTCTTGTTGGCATCGAGCAATAAGGGCTTCAAGCAACCATAAACGTCATTCAGGTTGCTATAATTGAGCCCATCCAAGGAATGCTAGCCCGAACATCTAGTTCCTCAATAAACAAGTGGCAACGTGATGTGAATGATAGAATTTGGCATAGAGCTAACATTAAAGGGCTCCTGATCGCTACCTTGATCCTAAGATGTCAACCAGGTTGCTCCATTAACCTGTGCTAATCAAGGAATGCTTGTTCCACAATCAACAAGTAGCCAAGGGGAACGCCCAGGGAAACGTCCTTCTTAAGAAGTTGGCACAGAGCCAACCTTAAAGGGCTTCAGGCAACCTTGATCTTAAGATGACGAGGGTTCCACCTGAGCTTTGATCCTGGCACTAGCTAACAAAAGAAGTACTCATGAGAATCTGACGCTGAAAACCTTGATCTTAAGATGTCGATTGCTTCATAAAATGGCCATTTGTGCCATTCAACCTAAACTTAATGAATGATAGGACTTGGCATGGAGCCACTGACAGCCTTGATCTTAGATGTCAATTAGGTTGCTTAATACAGTTGATCATTTGTGCTAATGAAACTTCATGTTATCCAAAATTGCTTCTGAATGATAGACCAACAACCTTGATCTTTATGCAGCATCAAGTCTAAAACTTCCAGTCCGACAAACTTGCTTCGGAATGACACAAATTGGCATGGAGCCACTGTCAACCTTGATCTTAAGATTTGATGCATTTAGGTCGCATAGAAACCTAGTCTAGTCATATTGATTCAACAAGCTGCCATCCATCACGCTTCTGAAAGCAGGTTTGGCCGAGCGGTAGCCGTTACAAAATTGGGGTGAAAGTGAAACACGAAAAAAGCGAACAAAAAATGTTAATTGATTAACAAAGAAATAAAAAATTTTGCACCGATATATGTCACAACCAGTTTTATATGCAGGGGGAAGTTTTATTTTAATGGGTCAAGTCGTAGTTATGCAACGAGCCACACCCATGCTTGTGGGACAGAATCGGATAAACAACATTTGCGGTCTTGCTTAATAGAAGCATTTGCACTAAAAAATTCCTCTATGACTTATATAGGGAAAAGTATAAAATATTAATGAGGTTGTATTTCAATGGCTTGTATTTCGTCCTAGAAATCGAGGTTGGGAAGGTTTCCCGCCTGTTTATGTTTACCGGCCTTTACCAGAGTCCAATTTATCTGAGATTACGCTATCGGTGGCCCCATAATGTTTGCAGACCTGCATCTATTTGAGGGAACTATCATGTTTGATATAAGGGTTTTACATAATTAAATTCATTAAAAGTTATCGCCCCTTATATAGAATGTACCGGAAGGACTTGAAGTATAGAAAAACAAGTTCAGTTTCGTTCTTTCTAATTTATAGAAATATTTTTTGTCCAGTTTCTCTCTAGCGAGTTTACTTTTCCTCTAGGAACGGTCATAGCAATGCTATCATTCAGATGTCAGTGGCTAAACGAACTTTTTCGATGGCAGGATCATAGATATAAGGGAGGCCATTACACGTTCGTTTCCTGTGGAGAAGAGTCTCCAAAGGGAAAGGGCGTGTGTTGCTTAAATCTGCAGGATAGTCGAGGATCAGATGACAGACGTAGGTGGGCCATAGAACGCACGTTTTTTCAAGCAGGGAAGGTGTGTTTCATGAAGGGGAAAGCAATGGAGTGTTCATAACTTTCAATCTCCTTTCTTGTTCTCAAGACTCGAAGAATGTGCACCCGTTGCCATAGAAACAGCAGACGCTACCGCCAGAGCAGAATAACGTAAGAGAGGTTGGAGTAAAGCCAAGAATGTTCAAATTTTACCCTCCGTCCTCCAGCCAATTCATCACGATTCGACTTGACTTTTCGTAGCTAAATTGGCATCCCTGATTTACCACGTGTTTTGCCTTGTTTGTATATTGCGCCCCCTACACCCATAAGGACATAGACAAAATTAGGTCAAAATACTCCGTCGAACAATAACCATTAACCTAGTATAAGATCGATAAAACATGCATAGAATTCTAGGAGTGTCCTCAATTATTTATCTCCAACTCTTATCAACCAAATTTCAATTAGATAATGAGGATTTGAATCTTTTCGACGAAAAATAGTCGTCTGACAAGGAAAATATGCGAACGATGAATATAAATTGACAGGTCGATTAAGCGTTGTTTACCCTACAATCAGGAAACTTGTTTACAACTTATAGAGACAAAATCGATGCTCTAGGGTGGGAAAGAGCGCATTACGTACTGTCAACTTTTTCCTTTCTCTTAGCCCCGAAAAATAATACAAAAGGCTGATTTATTCGATTAATACATGCGAGGGTTACGAAACGTCCCAAAAAACCGGATCGCCACTTCAGGGGGTGGACAAGTCCTGAATTTATTTTCAATTTGCGACTTATTGTGCGTAAAAAAAAAGGGAACTAATTAATATGCGACCTTTTTTTTCTTAACTTCCGTCACGTGGTCATGGATGCAATTATCTAAGAGGCTCAGAATATATCGTTGTTTGCTTTTAATAAATTATAAGTATATAAATTATATATATAATAATTTCAAGTATATATATATATAAATTATAAGATTGTAACATAAAAAAAAAGAAGAAATCCCCACTCAAGAGATCTTGACGACCTTGTGTCCAAAAAGAACTTATTGTCAAAAACAAAATAACGAAAAAATACTCACGCTGTTGTTGAACCTGAGGGACGTAAAACTGCGGCTGAAGAGTGTACATATTCCCCAAAAAATTATTTTTTCAAAAATAAAATATTTAAAAAAAAACGTAAAAATTAATGAGATTAAAATGAAAAAATGTCTTTTTTTATAAATTTTTATTTTTTCGCGAAAAAAAGTTCCAAAACCACGACTTTTCCTCAGGTTCACCTTCTTTTAACCAATTTCTGTGAGTTGACAATAATTTGTTGGCTCCACGTACACCTGTAGCAACTCTGCATGCTAACACAAGAAATCATTTGAGGGCATCTAAATGAATATGAACGGAAAATTATAACGAAAACTTTGGAAAGGAAAACTTAAATGAAGATCTTCCAACTTTTCGCCTTTTTTTAATTGTTTGTTTTTAAAGTGTGGACGCTAGAAGCGGATTTTAGGGACTGATCGGAGGAGAGAATATTAAAGTAGAAGGCCTTCGGGCTACCCCACTCCGCCTTCGATCCCCCACCGAATAAACAAACTAAATAAATTTATCAGATAATAAATTAATTTCTCCGTTTTTTTAACCCTTTAAAATGGGTTATTTTCGTGTTTGAATTACAAGGCAACTTTCTCAAATATTCGTGAAGGAAAAAGGGTTCGAAATAGACTACAAGGGGAGGATATTTACACATGAACGTCTTTTCTCATGAAAATGATACTAGCAGTATTGGTACTTTGCTTAGGGCCCAAATTTTAAGAACAAGGGAGAGGGGAAAACGTGTGATTTGGGTAATATTTTAGCCAACGGTTGCTAGAAAATGTGCGGAAAAGATGCGTTTTCCCTATGAGAGCCTGAAGAGCGTGAAATTTGTCCTATACACCAGAGTTAGATGGGTAGAATACTCAACGAGGCTTGTGGAAAAGAAGCATTTACCCTGCGAGACACGGAGTAATTAATTGGTCTTCCCACCAGTGTTAGATAGATTACACAAAGAGGGTGGAAAAGACGAATTTTCCTTATGAGCACCTGCCGAGTGTCGAATTTGTCCTGTCCACCAGAGTTAAGGCACAGGATTAGATAACAAGGAAAAGACTCGTTTTCCCTATGAGCACCTGCCAACTGGGAAATTGGTTTTTCCACCAGTGTCAGTTAGGTTGATGCACAACGAGGGTGGAAAAGAAGCATTTTCCTTATGAGAAGCTCCCGAGTGCGAAATTTGTTCTGTCCACCCGTGTTAGATTATTACACAACGAGGGTGGAAAAGATGCAGTTTTCCTATGAGAACCTGCCGAGTCAAAACTTTGTCCCTCCACCACTGTTATTTGGGTAGATTACACCACTAAAGTGGGAAAAACGCACAATCCCTTATGCGTACTGACACAATGAATCATAGAAGCTCAAGGAATGCATGATGGGGGAGGGGGGGGGCTCACTCAATGCATTATGGGTAGGTACATGAGAAACATGGGAGCCAACCCATGGAGGGCACAGTTGCAATGAATCATTGGTACCAACGCAATGGATCGTATTTTATTGGATATTTGAATACAGTAAAACGTTTTCAACATTTTACAGATATTTATGCTTAAATAACTGTGATAATCTAATTTTAAACAACCTTGTAAATTTTCCCACACTTGAGAGGAGAGAAGAAAAAAAAAAATTTAGATGATCATATTTTGGAAATACCGTTCCGATTATAAGAGGATCAATCGAACGGGAAAACCAAGATATAAGCAACATTTTAAGAGTCATTGTTATGATTTATATCAGATCTTTGATCTCTGATGCGCTAAAAGGTTTTCCCCCCAAAAAAATTTCGAGATAAGAACTAGACTAAATATTGATTATTTGTGGTAATTGCCAATGGAAGTTCGCATTTAAATATTGTGTCAATAAGGTATTTGTCATTGTGGATCCAAATCTTGGCGTGCAGCGCACCAACTATTGAGGTAGTAGAGTCAAAGAATGTAACTAGGGTTCCAAATTAGGCCAATCTTAATGGACTAATGAGTCGAAAAGGTAATGGGAGAGACAAAGAGACTCTATTACCGCAATATTTTGGTTAACATTGTGAGACTGCTTAATAAAAGGTTTACCTTCGCTTCTTATGATGCCGTCGATGTCATCAAGGATCTCTTCGCCGCTGGACATGGTTTCCCCATCGGGGGAGTTCAAATTGGTGACCCATTCGTCGTTGGACCATGGGTCCTCTTCTTTCAGAGTAAGATCCTCACCCCAAAGTTCCACTTCCGTGAGTAGCTCATTGCCCCACGCGGGCGGAGGACTCTCCGGCTCGATCTTCCACGCCGGAGAATCCCCTCCTACTATAAATGTCGTCTCCATTTTTTATATACTGAGTTGTCGACTCGACTGATACAGTGAAAAACGCCATGATGGCTCTGAAAAACAAAGGAATCTTTTAGTAAAGAAATTCTCAAAAACAAGGCTACAGGATGGTCTAGTGCTTCCCAATGCAAAAACTTTTAGGTAGCTACCTATCGACATAGCAGTTCTTGAGATATCGGTATGAAGTTGTTTCTATTGCAACCTAGGGCTACCCTATTACTACCTCAGTTGGTGTCCCACGGAGCTATCAAATTACTATCTCTGCGCACTGGACCCATGGAGATACCAAATTACTAGCTATGTGCACTTGGACCCATGGAGATAGCAACTTATTAGCTATCTCCATGCACGTGGGCCCATCAAGCACTATGTACTGGAACCTGGAGCTAGCAAAGTACTATCACCAAGCATCAAACCCATGGAGATTGAAAAGTACTCTATGGATGGGACCCTCGGAATTAGCAACTTCTCATCATTATGAGCTGGACCCACGGAGCTATCAAACTACTATCTTTGAGCACTAGAACCATGGAGTTAGCAACTTACTATCTCTGTACACTTGGATCCATGGAGCTATCAAATTACTATCTTTGTGCTCTAGACCCATGGAGATACAATCTCATGCACTTGGACCCATGGAGCTGTCAAATTACTATCTCTGTGGCCAGTGCACTAGACCAATGGAGATAGCAACTTACTATCTCTGTGCACTTGGACCCAAGGAGACTATCAAATTAGTATCTCTGTGCACTGGACCCATGGAGCTGGCAACTTTCTAGCTAGCCCATCAAGCAAAATGGAGCTAGCAAATTACTGTCGCCATGAAAATTAAAACCCATGGACGTAGGAACTTACAAACTCCATGAACCTGGAGCTGCCACAGTTGGTATGCAACCCATGGAGTATCTCTGTGCACTAGAACCATGGAGATAGCAACTTATTATCTCCATACACTTGGACCCATGGAGCTATCAAATTACTATCTCTGTGCACTAGACCCATGGATATAGCAATAGAGTAATATACATATCATTTGGAACCATAGAGCTAGTAAATTAGGTATGCCATTTCCATGATTGGACCTGATCCAGGTTAGCCACACCAATTATTTTTTTCTAAAAATACTCGAAATATTCAGACAAAGAGAAAGGATCAAGTTGGGCAATGGAAGGGGTAATTGCACCTTTAAAGTAATTAATTATTGAAAACGGACGACTTAAATCCAATAAAAGCAAATTTAAAAGCTAAATAATTAAATTATCGATCCTCCATCTAGCGATAAATAGTTCAACTAAAAAGCTTTCCTCGTATGGCATCACTGAAACTCGTGACACAAAAAAAGAAGAAAAAAATTAATAACTTTTTAATCCAAATAAATATACTTACGCCATTTTAAAATTTGAAATTCTTTCCTTTTTCTGCACACTGTGTGCGCGGTGCGCGAGGCGGCTTTTAAATTAACATTTTATTTATCCAATGTTAAAAAGCGGAAAATAAATTAACGTCTGGCGAGCTCGGGACATGGGGAAAGAATGAAAAAAACATTTCGTTTTTAGTACGAACTTCCACCACCAGGGTTCTTCTTTATCGACCCTGTATTCATCCGCATTCTTTTTCATTTATCCACGCTCAAATCTCAAAACTAATATAAAAATTATATTTATTGCTTCAAATCTTAAATTTTATATAATTTTCAATATTTGTAATTATTTATTTAATTTATTTGGCCTATTTATAAAAACTACAAGTGTGGGACTACTTTCTTTTTGTCCGCCATTTTGTTGCGTCATCCTCCCTCAACTTTCACCGCTCCCGCCTGGAATTTAGATTATAGACCTTTTTTGAAGAAGCTTAAATCCTTGTCTTTTAAAAAGTGTAAATTAGCTTTAATCAGGTCATTTTTAAAGTTTATATTAAAGATTTGGAAGTAATAATATGTAATTTGGCACTTATGACCATAATAGGGCGACCACTTAGACGACTAATAGGGCGATTTCTTTGGTTTCTGCATGTTTCGACGTGCAAATAAGCTCCTACGTCACGTGTAGGCTAACTATTATCTTTGCTATTATGTTTAAGCTCTCTTGAAGCTGATTATGATGAAGCTAGAGCTCATCAGTGGTTAAAAAAATTTGGGGAACAACTTTTTCGGAGATTTCCGGAGGAAAGCAAGCTATTGAGGTCGGTCTCTCGGAGGATTTCGGCTTTAAAAAAATTATTATTGAGAGATTAAGTCTTGGAAACGAGTTTTGATTTTGAAATTGGAGCGTTCAAGTTCACAAGTCGATTTCTTATTTTCTGACCCCATTTATCCCCCCCCCCGCAAATCAAACTACCTGTTTTTCTCATTTTTCATGCTGGTTTTCTGGAGTCACGTTACGTTTCCTTGAACGTTTCTTTGTTTTTTTCGGACGCCATTTAATCAAAATATTTTGATGTCGATACCTCAAATATGTCCGCGTACGATAAATAAATTAAAAACAACAATTTCGTCCAAATAATCGAGTTTTAAGAGGAAAATCTCCCTTAATATTCAGTCCGTTCAATTATTCATAGGGACCCTAACGACCCTTTTTTCCGCTCGATGAATTTTCCTTTAAAAATTCAAATATTCCGAGTAAACAAAACCATTGACAAAGCGAAAATTCAAAATTCGTATGACCAAAGACAAGTTGAAACATGCTGACAGTCTGTGACGTCATGTCATAGAGATACTCTAGTGTCTCTACGGACAAGTCCTGACGTCATTTTTAGGAAATATGATGTATTTTTGGCACGACAAGTCCTGACAGGCCAACTCAACATCCTTGAATGTGTGACGTCACGTTTACGCCATCTCTATGGATTCCATGGCAAGTCCTAACATGCCAAAGAGCTATCATTATTGATTTCTAAGGTGTTTTTAGCTTCTATGACGTCATTTTTTAGACCATAGATATGTATAAAAAAAAAAAAAATTCAACCTTTGAATAATAATCAATATAAACATGTGCTTAATATTTTGTTATTATTTTTACAATTTTTAAAGAAGTGACGTTTCTGAAGAAGGTCCGGCCCATTTGGCAATGAAGGCGATGGCATCCGAGAGGGAGCTGTCGTTAGGGTTCATCCTCGTCGCCATCTGCAAAGCCGAGTAGTCTTCAGCATTGGCAGCGCCACGTTTAAAGCGGACACTTCTGTGCAAAACCGGATATCCGGTGACCAGACAAGTTGGAGCAGGAGGGCCCGAAAGTCCGGTCAGCGAAGCCGGATAGACGCCTCTATCATCGATCGGAAGAACCATGTCGATACTTCGGTCGACGGAAACCGACAACACCCAATCTTTGACGCTTTCGATTTCTTGCTGTTGAATATGAATGCTTTCAGCTAATGGAACCTGCTGCGGAAAATCTGTCGCCAAAAGGTCCGAATGGTCAATCCCAGCATTCCCACCTTCTTCCATCGCTTCAATCACATCAAGGCAGTGGTTCAAGAATATAAACGCATCCGAATTCATCCCAACCTCCTTAAAAACATCAAAACAATAAATTTTAGCTTAAAAAATCAATTTACTCTAGCGTCCATTCCGGCTTCATAGTATGCCTTATCTGTCGGAATTATATCCGAGTAGCGAAGCAAAGATATAGATATTTTAGCCACAAGTTTATCCAAATTTGATATTTTACGCAGAGCATGCCGCAAAGCATAATAATGCCCTATGAGCATTAACGTTTCAAATTCAGTCTGCGTCGGCGTATTAGCGTCCGATGTGCTGTTCATACTTTCCGTCTAAAATTCAAAAATTAAGAAAATGATTAAATTACAACCAACCAAGGTGAAGAAAAGGTCTCTTAGTTTCGCCCAAATTTTATACGTCTCTTTCGTCCTATGGGTGGACAAAACGTGCGACGCTATCATCCTGTATATGTTGTAGTTTTGCGGCAAAGCTGCTGCAGCGTGCAGCGAATAGAGATCTAATGCCTTCAATGCTGAACCAGACTGGAAATAAACATAAGCAGGATTTCATCAAAAGGAAAGCCTGGTACCTTTATCAAATGTGCTGCATACATGGCAAGATATTTATTTAAAACGTGAACTCCGTTGGTTTTGGCGATGTCGATTGCTTTTTGCCATTGGCCTTGTTCGCAGAGTAAATCTAAACCTGAGATTATATCAACGTCGGCGAGCTGGTCTGCTCTTCCTTGCGATCTTAGCGATTCTTTATATCGGCTTTCAACGTATGGCTCAAAACTAAAACAAATGATGAATTGTTGTGCTTTGAGGAAATTGGAGTCTGGGGACTAGGGGCTATCACCTGGGTTCAATTTCTTTGACGATTTTCATCGCTTTAGTCCAGTCTTCATTAGCAATCAATGTATCAAGCGCTTCTTTAACCATGTCGACAGCCATGTAAAGCTGAGCGGCCAAATTATATTGCTTCATTTCAACCAATCTTGCTCCTTAAACGACAATAATGAAACGCCACGCAGACAAACTGGATTACCTAAAACTCGTGTGACTTCACTCGCTTCTTCTCCATTTAAATAGTTATTTGTGATTTTCGCTGCTTCTGTCAATGCTTTGATGATTGTTGTTGGATCTTTGCAGTTTGATGCATTCACTTTTAAGTAGCATTTCACTGCTGTAATGTATTGACCATTGGATTCCCATTGTTTCGCTTCATTTATCAACAAGCTGACATCGCGGGCACCACGGCTTCCGACCATCCTGTCATATTCTGCCTGAACGGATGCTAATTTTGAAGGTAGATAGTCTCTGCAGATGCGAAGAGCTTCCATCCACATGCCAGCGTCCTAAATGATTATTGTAGAAAGTGATAAAAAATTGTTTTACTTTGTATGCTTGGACGATGGCTTCAGGCTTGTGTGCGCGTAAATTGAGCATTTCGAATTTGTCGTAGTTTTTGAGTCTGAATTCGTCCATAGCTTGGGCGTGAAGGATGTCTTGGGTAAGTTGTTCGTTTTGAATTGTTTCTGCGACTCTTTCGGCGTCTTCCCATTTTTTGTGGTCCATGTACATCATGACTGCGTCTTTGACTTTGCCGCTTTTGACGAAATGAAGTTCGGCGTTTTTGAGGTCGTCTTTGGCTTCGAGGTGGAGGGCGTATTTGTGGTGGATTTCGTTGAGTTTGTCTTTGAGGCCTGTTTTGGCGAGGTCGAAGGCGAATTCGAACTGGTTGCTGTCGCATGCGTATTCGATGCAGGAGGAGAGGAGGTCGTATCGGTTGAGAAGTTTTACCGCTGAGTCGCCGCCTAAGCTTTTGGCCCAGGCGAAGAGAACGTGGCGAGCTGATTGGTCGCCGCCTCCTTGACGGGCGACTTTGTATGCTTGCTCCCACATTCCATGCGACCTGAGGAGATTCACTGCGGTCGTCCATTCGCCCGCAGCAACATACAGCTCTTCAGCTCCTGTAAAAAACATTGAAAGGTGAGGACAAGCACAGCCAACTGCTGGAGATCCTTCTGATGGAGCAGAATGCATTCAGCAGAAGCGATATGCCACCTTCTGCTGGAGAAAAATGCAACATTCTGCAGAAGTGACATGCCACCTTCTGCTGGAAGAGACCATTCTGCAGAAGTGACATGCCACCTTCTGCTGGAAGTGACCATTCTGCAGAAGTGACATGCCACCTTCTGCTGGAAGTGACCATTCTGCAGAAGTGACATGCCACCTTCTGCTGGAAGTGACCATTCTGCAGAAGTGACATGCCACCTTCTGCTGGAAGTGACCATTCTGCAGAAGTGACATTCCTCCTTCTGCGGGAGTAGAATGCAACATTCTGCAGAAGTGACATGCCACCTTCTGCTGGAAGTGACCATTCTGCAGAAGTGACATGCCACCTTCTGCTGGAAGTGACCATTCTGCAGAAGTGACATGCCACCTTCTGCTGGAAGTGACCATTCTGCAGAAGTGACATTCCTCCTTCTGCGGGAGTAGAATGCAACATTCTGCAGAAGTGACATGCCACCTTCTGCTGGAAGTGACCATTCTGCAGAAGTGACATTCCTCCTTCTGCTGGAGAAGAATGCACCGTTCTGCAGAAGCGCCATTCTACCTTATGATTCAACCTTCAGACGTCCCTCATACAAAACTACAAACCTAAAATGTTCCCTTCATCTTCAAGTTGCCTGGCGAGATGCAAATGCGTCATCTTAAGCAGATCAGGACGGTATTCTTTCACAAGCTTCAACATCTAAAGAAACATGCTATTTTATATCATAGTCATTACAAGACATACTTGGTCATGCTGTCTCTGGTTCTTGTACATCGCAATCGCAGAATCGACTTGCCCAGACAATACATAAAGAGTCTCCGCATCCTTGTATTTCCCCGAACTCTCGCATTCCTGCGCTTTCCTCAAAAGTATTTCGTTCAAAAGACTGCTTTCCAAATGCGCAGAAGCAAAGTTGTACGCTTTCTCCCATTCTCCTGCATCGAAATACATTTTGACTCCATCTTCAGGACGGTTGGCTTGAATAAAAAGCTTTTCTGCATTCTGGTAGTCTTTGACTGAAGCAAAATGCTGGCAAAGATGGTTATAATGAGTGGCGACGGATTCAACATCTGGTATAGCTTGAAGAATCTGGACTGCTTTCTTCCATTGCCGAGCAGCAACAGCAGCATCCAATGCCTTCAAATTTTTGCCTGATTCGATATAATGGTTTATGGCCGCATCGAGCTGTTTACTCTGAAGCAAATAGTCGCCCCATTCTTCTTCCAAAGCGACGACATCCTGCGGTGCTACGTATCGAGCCAAATGTAAAGCTTGGGCGTACGCATTGCCTTTTCTGTAACACTGCATCGCCCTTATATTGTCGCCAGCAACCTCAAAAACTTGCCCAGATTGCTGATATAATTCTGCGCGGTTCAATTCCGATGTTATCTTCTTCAAAAGGTTGGTGTCTTGAAGCAACTCTGGTTTGGAGATGACCAACCTTCCAGCTGCAGCAGGCAGTCCAGCAGAAAGATACAAATCAATGGCTTCTGTTGACTGCCCAGTATCTTGCTTTATCTGCCCTGCTTTTTCTTGCTGCCCTGTCTTCATAAGCCATGCTACATATTCGTTTTTCAACTGGTTCAATTTAGAATATCCGCTAGCTTCAGCTAATGATATAGCATCATCCCATTTATGAAGTTGCTTGTACATATCTAATGCTCTATCTAGCTGATTCTGTTCCAAATAGACTGCTTCTGCTGTTTTAAGCTGTTTATTCAATATGGCCATGCGTGCCCAGACTTCAGGACAGTCCATACCATCGCCACCGTTTGCTTTGGAAAATTCTTCAGCGATTTTCAAAGTTTCGTTTAGAAAATGGGTTTTAGGTATGTCGCCTAGTGCAGCGTAGCACCTTAATGCTACTCTTAGGTTGTTCAGCTGGAGGGTTATCTCGGCCAAGTTGTGCCACATCGCTTCCGTTTCTGTGCACGTCGGGCCTAAAGATTCCAAGAAAAGGATCGCCCGGCCAAAATCTGAGTCGTGCACTGCTGTACCAAACTCGACTAATCCTTCGTCTAACTGGTAGCTTACTTGATGTGTTCCTTCTTGAGCTATTATCTACAAATCAACAAGTATAAGGAAAATATTGCTTAGTAATTACTCTCCCATCACCTCCCCCACCACCTACACACTCCCGTCACCACCCTTACCACCTATACCCAAAACTCCCCCCTCACTTAACTACCCCGTTCCTCATCTCCCATAACCTCCCCAACCACCTCTACACTCCTATCACCTCCCCCACCACCTACACCCTTCCTTCACGACCACCACCTATACCTTCCCATCACCTCCACCACCTTCTCACCTCAGTTTTTTTGTTCTCTCGAATAATATCGACGATTTCACCTTTAACTGGAAAATTCGTCACCCGTTCAGGGGTATCGATGTTGTACCATATGCAGGCGTTATTTCTCGACTGAGCGACAACTACGTCGCTTCCAGGAACCCACTACAAAATAATAAACCGTCGTGCACACAAAGAGAACTACCTGAACATAAGTGCAGTAACTAAGAATAACTTGTCTTTCGCCAGTCCTAGTATCGAGGAGAGACAAACGCATTTTTTTATCGCGGAAAAGCAATTTGTGGCTCGTCTCGTTCAGTTCCAGCCAGTCGATTTTTGAGTCATGGGAAATTTGAAGCATCGGGAGGCCAAAAACGAGGTCGACTATGCAGATCGTCTTTCGATCTAGAAGGTAAGCGAGTTTTTTGTTGTCTTCCGATGTATTCGGATGCTTCCTTTCATTAAGCCGGACACTTATCAAATGCGGATTCATAAATTCAGTGCGAACCGAAGTCAGAATTTTGTTATTCCCATATTCGACTAATGTCAACTCTCCTGCGTTAAATATCAAGCAGACGTTGGGATTGTCCAAATAAAATTTCTCTTGGCTCCCCGTATCCGTCCAACTAACTTCGCTCAATAGATTCCGATGGAGGTCGCCAAGAAGAAGCGTCTCCGGCGTCCTAGCGACCAAATATCGGTCGTTTCCGAGAATCCGAACGTCATCGATTTCATAGCCGAAACGCGACCTTAGTATGACACCTCTTGAGTTATCATCCAGCGGCTTCACCAATACCTGGCTAGCTCCTACATATGTAAGTTCAAACTTATTTTTCCATATCATCCTCCTGAAAAGTAAAATTTAGCGATGAAAAATTAATTCATGATTTTACTTGATGACGGATTCGAAAAGTTCGACAGAACCGCATAATGAGCCGCATGTAACTCTTGAGCCGTCTCGTTTCCAACTAAGGGCTGTAATTGTGTAAAGATTTTCGATTTCTTTTAACGGCATTTCTTCCCACATCATTTTCCTAGGGCTCCACGTGAAGGTTCGGATTCTATGAAACAATAGAAAATTGATTGGTTAAGAGAAACAATATGGGCCAATAGGAGGCCAGAAACCATTGGGCCAATATGAGGCCAGAAACCATTGGGCCAATAGGAGGCAAGAAACCATTGGGCCAATAGGAGGCCGAAAACCATTGGGCCAATAGAAGGTCAAGAACCATTGGTCCAATAGGAGAGCTTGATAATAGGAGAACAGGCCAATGGACCAATAAGAAGCCAGAAACCATTGGGCCAATAGGAGGACAGAATCCATTGGGGCTACTATTTTGAGCCAATCATAAGCTAGAAAATCTTGAAATCTAGGCCGAAACCTTTTGACCAATAGGAGGCCAAGTTTGCTCCTCACATCACATCCAAAATGAAGACTTTCTATATATCTATTTGCTGTATTCATCGCCCATTTCCTGTCTACATTAGCATACCTGTTGAAGCTTCCTACAGCAACGGCTTGACCGCTCGGACTACATGCAGCAACTGTAAACTCTTTTTCATTTGAATAATCGAACTGTTTGAAAAGATGTCCATCTGTATCATAAACTGCAACTTTCCGATCACATCCAGCAGCAACGACAAACCCTCCAGTCGGCCATGCCAGCGCATATGGCGGCGTCGTATGCATAACAACCCGACACTGTTTTTCCATTGTTGAGTCTTCAGCGACATAATACCTGATTATACTTCCATCTGCATGTCCCGATAAAAATCCAGTACCTCGAACACTGAAAATTTGTTTAAAAATTGTCTTTTAATGAACTCTTACTTTGAAGCTAAAGAAACGACGTAGGAATTCGAAGAGAAAAGCGTTTGTGTTTTATTCGAGGTAAAATGAGCGGCTCTCACTTTGCCATCGGCTTGTCCGAAAATGATCGGACCTTCGCTCAACCAGATTAGACACGTAACTGGCGACTGCTGCGGAAATTTGGAACAAATCACTTTTTTATCACCCCTGAAAAGTAAGTTAGTAATAATTGAGGAATTTATGTTCACTACCAGTCGTCACCGAGTTTATAAATGTAAATGATGTTATCCGTCTGTCCAACAGCGATTTTGTTCGAGTCGGGCGAAAAGGCGAGACCTTTGACACTGTAGCTCATTCGATTGTTCTGAAATAAATAGTTAAAAAGTAAAAAAAAAAAGTTCCATGTCAGGGGAGCCAACCACCAATATATAAACCATGGGCCTATGGGAAAATAGAAACTAGGGTCAATAGGAGGCCAGAAACTCTTGGACCAATAGGAGGCCAGAGACTCTTGGACCAATAGGAGGCCAGAGACTCTTGGACCAATAGGAGGCCAGAGACTCTTGGACCAATGCCAGCACAGAGACCTTTGACACTGTAGCTCATTCGATTGTTCTGAAATAAATATTTAAAAATGTAAAAAAAAGTTCCATGTCATAATCAGGCCAGCCAACCACCAACATATAAATCATGGGCCTATGGGAAAATAGAAACTAGGCTCAATAGGAGGCCAGAAACTCTTGACCAATAGGAGGCCAGAGACGCTTGGACCAATAGGAGGCCAGAGACTCTTGGGCCAATGGGAGCAGAGAAACTCCTGGACCAATGGGAGCACAGAAACTCTTGGACCAATCTCAGTACAGAAACTCTTGACCCAATAGGAAACTAGCACGCTCACAAGCGCCAACAAAAAACCCTTCAAACCTTCGAATTCGCCGGCTTCGTCGGAAATTTATCTTTACGATTTCCATTCTCATCAAACAGCAAAATGCATCTCTCATAATTACAAACAGCCAGCTTCAGATTATTCGGCGACCATGCCATCGCCAGGATGTTCGACTGCCCATCCTACAAAAATCATCATAAATAGAACAAAAAATATTACAAAATAAGAAAAACCTTAGCCTGAAGAATATTTTTTAAATGTTTCAAATGCATTTAGATTCTAAGCCCTATCTTCACTAGTTGCCCATAGCAACCATCGACAACAACAAATACCCACGAATATTGCACAATATTAATTCTTTTAACAATTAAATCAATTTTGAACTCATATGGAACAAATATTTAGATTCCAACAAATCCCAACATAAAAATCTATGCAGTAACAATAAATATTTCAAATTTTGAGGGGTGGCGCCTTAATCTAATGTTACAAAGTAGCTGATACTTTTGTATCATTTACTCTAAATTGAATATTGAAAAAAGCAGAAAAACTTATTTTTAGGCCGAAAAAGATTTATAAAAGTCAATAATATCTCGATGAGGGCCTTAAAAAAGCAGAAGGAGATTAAAAAGACAAATCTCTTCATCAGATCCAAGGATCAGATAACCGGTTACCAAGGATCAGATGAAGTAACCGGTTCTTTTTAATAGTTTATCGAACAATTTTTGAACAATTACGATAAATTTTACCTTTTTATTTGTCAATTAAAGCAATTTGGACTTATTTTTCATTTATTTATTCTTTATTTTAAGGGAATTTTTAAAAATAATGTTGGTCAACCTGGGCGTGAACATTTTGTTGAAGTAACCTTCTACAAACTCAAACTTTGCTTATTTCTGTTTCTTCGGGTTGCGATTGTTTGAATTTGATATAATGGCCTCACCTTTAGAACATTTTGTCCATAGCGTTCGTTCGCTTTCGTCGAAAGGTAAATTTTGTTATTTTTAGCCTCTGAAATTGATCGATTTTTAGGAAACTTCCGTGAGCTGGTAGAGTTCCTCCATAGCTCCACTGAGCTCATGTTTAAGAACTCTCAGCATCTCGATGCAGTCTTGGAGACCCTCGATCTTCAGTCCCATTCGCTCGCTATGCTCGAAGTCCTCGGCGTCAAACTTTCGTATCTTCAGCCATCGCAGCCGCCCGCTCAGCCACAAGCGGCCGACTACCAGGAGATACTCTTCACCCAAGTTCAGGAGTTCATCAACGGATGCGTCGCCCAACAAATACGATATTCGCCTCTTTCATGTAATGTCATTTCCAGCTTTTTGACTTTAAGCTCAAATATCTTGAAAACGGCTAGATTTGTAGAAATACGACCTCTTTTGTTTGAAAGGCCTTTAAAAGAGCTTTCTAAAAAGTGGTTTGTTTGGAAAATCGGCCCAGCCGTTTGGGAGATATTTAGGTTTAAAGTTGGACTTTGTTTACATCCTTTCTACTAACCGTAGATGCGGAATTATGCCATATATTGACGAAACAGCTTGTGGAGGCCAAATGTCCTATGAGAGGTATCAATTTGTTGACTACAGCGATCAGAAAGCTTCAAACCCACCCGTCAGAACTGACGTTGATCCATGCTGACCTCTGCCAGCTTTGCCTTCTCGCAAAATGCTTCAAACCGGCCTTAAAATTCCTAAATCAAGACATCACCTCTATTGCATCTTCAGACGAAGTTCAATTCGAATCGAAATATTTCCTCCTTTATTACTATTACGGCGGAATGATCTATACCGCGGTGAAAAACTACGACAGAGCACTCTATATGTTTGAGGTGGCGATTTCAACCCCTGCGATGGCAGTTTCCCACATTATGCTCGAAGCTTACAAAAAATATATTCTTGTCTCTCTTATTTTACACGGAAAAGTAAAATCTGATACTTTTTTATGTCGGAAATAACTAATTTTCTAGGTTTTACCTATGCCGAAATATACGTCACAAATCGTCGGTCGGTTTATGAAACCTCTGAGCCAAGCTTATCACGATTTGGCTGCTGTTTATGCCACAAATAATACAGAAGAGTTGAAAATCGCTGTGACTAAATATTCAGAAACGATCACCCGGTATGTAGTCTGCATTTTTTCGGTTTTTTGCAAATATCTCGAAAACCGTAGGTCGTAGGCGAAAATATGGTAAGGACAAAATTAAAGCTTATAAAATTTGCTACAAATTTGATCTACTAAGATTTTTTGTAGGAGCAAATGCATCTGAGCTACGAGGCGACACATTTTTTCTGAATTTACTCCCCCACACCTATTTACCGTTAATTGCGTTTTGAGAGTTGGTTTTAAATGGTAATTAAATTCTCTACAACTTTTATTAAGTACACTTTTTTGATTAGATGAAGTCGTCCCTCCTTTTTTCTGACTTTTTCAATTGTATAAATCGAAAGTCCTGTTTTTTTGTCGCTTTTTTCGTTCCCACAAAAAATCTTAGTAAATCAAATTTGTAGCAAACTTAATAAGCTTTAATTTTGTTTTTACAAATTTTTTTTAAATTTGAACTTTTTAGCCCCAACTTTTTTTTGTCGCCTCGTAGCTCAGATACGTTTGGTCCTACAAAAAATTTGTTTAGTTCAAAATTGTAGAAAATTTAATAAGCTTTAATTTTGTTCTTAACATTTTTTTGCTTACGACCTACGGTTTTTGAGATATTGGCGAAAAACCAAACTAATACGGTTGCTGAATGCTAATTGAAATTTTTTAGCGATAACAATATGGGATTGACGAAACAAGTGATTTATTCGTTGTATAAAAAAAATATACAGAGGCTTACAAAGACTTTTTTGACATTGTCGCTTTCTGATGTGGCCAGCCGGGTTCAGCTAAATGGCCCTTGTGAGGCTGAAAAGTACATCCTGAATATGATAGAGGAAGGCGAAATATTTGCGACGATCAATCAAAAGGATGGGATGGTCATTTTTCACGATGACCCTGAAAAATACAATAGTCCGACGATGCTGTGTAAACTCGAGGAAGAGGTAACCTAAAATGCGTTTTTGTGCGGTTTTCAATTTTCCATTTTTAGATGGCTCTGTGCACCGATTTGGACAAACGGATCCAAAAAATGGAAGAAGACATTCTGGTGAATCCGCAATATGTGAAGAAAGCTTGTGGAACGACCGAAGATGATTTGACGCAAGGAACCAAATTGAACTACATCGTTTAGACTCTTTGCCCCCTTTCCCTGTCTTTTGTAATGATGGTTTGACTATCAATTCAAATATATAATTTAAGTCAAAAATAGAGTGAAATTCGTTCTTAACCCTTCATACAAAGCCCTGAACACTTTTTGGACGTGACGAAACTTCGGGTATCTAAATCTTGGCTCCCTGTGGACCGATTGACTTGAAATTTTATACAGATATTCTCTAACACAATAATAGAAAGCCCTGAAAATTTCAAGTCGATCGGATCACAGGGAGCTGAGATATATAACTTTAAAAACCCGGTTTCGCACCCCTCTTTAGCATAACTTTTTTTCTGTGGGGTCTATTAATAGTTCTTCAGTAGTGCACTAGGTTTCTAATGGTAGTTAAAACCTTTTGTTATCAGTAATAAACAGCAAAAACAAATAGTTTGTGCTCAATGGGTTAAAAAATGCACTGAATGGGTTAAAAGGCCCCCTAGTGCCTAAACAAAGATTATAAAGGGCCCTGTTTGTCGTAAAAGAATAGTAGGTATTTAGTTTAAGGGCCCCTAGTGCTTAAATGATCAAAAATCGAGCTATAAAGGGGCGAGTCGTGACGTCATCGACAAGGAAAACGTTGGGTTTCGTAACCTCCTGTGTTTACGCGTGCGATGTTTTTCGCGTTCGTTACTACTCAATAATATTTTTCTGATAAATTTTGATTGTTTTCTTTCATAATTTTGGCCTGTGTGGGATGTTGTGTAGGTATATTAAGTTTTTCTTCGTACAATGCGATTTCGGATGATTCTAATACGTGTTTGAACTCCTTGTCTTGGATTTCCAGTATTGTTATTTATGTTTTAAGTGAAGAAATGAAGCTGAAAGAAGCCGCCCACTGCTAGGCTTGAATAATCAATCATAGAGGCGGTGGCCTGTATGCCGCAACTTCCAATATTTTTGACCTATTCAACCCCCCATGCCCGATTCTATATTACATTATACGCTGCAGCCACTGCTCAAGAAAATAAGTCACCCTAGAGATCTTGCGAAGTAGATATGACATCCTCGCGAATTAGGGCAACTCGGAGAACTTTTTGCCTGCAGTAGGACATTCAGGAAAGCAGTTCCAAAACATTATTTTATTAATAAACAAAAAAAAAAAAATTTATAATTAAAATTACAATCACGTTTTACAAAACTTCTTATGTACAATAGAACTATTAACCGTTCACAGTCTTTCTTGGAAACAATTTAATACAATTAGGTTCACTAAAAGGTCCTTTGATGGAGTTCTTATCTATAGCTCGCACTGAGAAGTAATACTTGTAGCCTTCTTTAAACTAAAAGAAAATAAGTCATGGACTGAAAAGTAGGATAACTTACTTGGGTCAAAGTACAAGCCATAGGGAGCACGAGAGCGTCAACGTCGCCGACTTTCTTCCACAAGTCTTTCCCAGTGTCGGATCCTTCTTGATATGAGTAGACTTGGAATTTGGAAATTGGCGTCGCCTCCTTTTCGGTAAAGTACCACGAGAGCATAATACCGGATTTTTGGTCGGCATTTGTCCGCGATATCCGCAAAGTAGGCTTGGGCGGTAAAACAGTATTTGGTGGATACTGCTGAGCTGCCACAGGCGGAAAAGGCTACGGAAAATTTTAAAGCTTTTTAAATCAACATTCACTTACTGGCTGCGGCTCAGCTTTCTTCGCATTGGCTAATGCTTGTTGAAGAAAAGAATCAGCAACTGAAAAAAAAAAAAGTCATAGCGCTAAGTCATCACTTTTCACTGTACATACCTTTTTTGATTCCATTGACGCTTGCCTTTGGTGCAACAGCCTTCCTATTATCTTTAAAAAACGAAGTAAATAAGTTAATAAAGAATTGAAAATACCCTACCACTAGTTAGGTCGATAACACTAGCTGGAGCTGTCCGTACGGGAACTTCAACCTAAAAATATGGCTATAAGATTTGTTTATTTAAAAGGGAAATTTACATTTGGTCTTGGAGCAAATGAAAAAGTAGTATTGGGGGTTGTAGTTTTCCTCGCGTTTTGCCGCATGACTGGCGTGGTGGTTTTGGCCAATAGCCTCTGCTGAGGAGGGAAGTTGGCTGGTTGCGGTTGTGGTTTGGGAGGTTGTCGACTCTGCACTGCTGGTGAGAACGATTTCGGAAGAGGTCCAGAAGGTGCAGGTAGAGGTTTTGGAGCACTCATAAAGCGATGGCCTACTGTGCATACCTGTAGTCCCACAGACCTGGTCACCTTTGCCGGAATTACGTGGTTTGTGTAGTTTTTGCTTGTCCTTTTGTCTTCAGTGAACTTCCTAACGACTTTTCTTTGATCTCCTCTCTACAAACAGAATAAAAAACATGCACAAACGTTTAAAAATACACACAGTTTTTAAAAATGCGTTTTTCTGCTTGATCAAGTTTTCTCGCTCATTTTCCGACGCTTCTGCTTTGTTCCGCGCATAGCCGAGGTCTCCTACTTCGATCAACAATTCGGATAACTTGTGCAGCACGATTTCTTCCAAAAGCTTCCTAGTGATGGTCACTTTTTCATTACCAGGGTCCTCGAAGAATTGGAAAACTTCTTCGGATGAGTTCAACTCAGGTGATGTTCGCACTTTTTTGTTCATGGTGGTGTCTTCGCAGTCGTTTTCACGTTTAACACCTGAAATGACGAGAAAATGCCTCAATGTGACAAAAAATGAAGGTTATGGACGTGGAAACTTACGAGTTAAAAGGTTATCAGATTCTGGAGCCGTGTGTTCTCTTGTATCTTCGATGTCCATTAATTCGCGTTTTATTCCAGCTGATGTTGAAGGTTCTTCTGGTGCAGGTTTGGTGCTTTCGGATTTGGACGTTTCTTCCATTTCGACGTCTCCGTTACAGACGTTTTCTTCTGCAGAGGAACTGTGGGAATCATCAGTGAACTTTGGCCTAGGCGGTTCAAGGTCATTTGATTTGTTTATAGCCTCTATCTTATCGGCATCAGGGATTATAGCTTCGTCGGTTGTTTTCTGAAGGAGAGCTTCTTCAGGTTTTTCTGCATGAAAGTCTTCCCCTTCGGTTTTTTCTTCGACGGATTCTGAAAACTCTTCTTTTACTGATGCATTCTCTTCTTTTGCTGGTACAATCTCTTCTTTTACTGATGCGATCTCTTTTGCTGGTACGATCTCTTCTTTTACTATCACGGTTTCTTCTTCAGCATGTGGAACGAGCTCGGAGTCGTGCAGTTCAAGAGATAAGTTTTCGATATCTTCAGATTCCTTAGGATCTTCCACGGAGCTAACCAACTCTGGCACAATCTCTTTCTGAGATACTTCAGGCTCATGCAGCACTTTTTCATTCTGTGGAACATCTTCAGACTTCTGCAGCTCTAGAGACAAGTCTTCGTTTTCTTGCTTGAGATCTTCGCTTTCGGGTTTATGGAAATTTTCGAGAACTAAGTCAGGAGCTGATTCTTGAACACCGTTGACCGTTGGTTCCTTCAATTCGTGAACCGCTTTGTCAACTTCCATCTCCTCAGGATTGTCCGCGAGGCTGTCGATAATTCCCGAAAGTTCGTCAGACAACGAAAACTCGCCATTAGCACCAGAAAAGTCTGGGGAGTTTCCGTTTTCTTTCGTTTTATTTACAGAGTCTTCAGTTTCCATTGGTTCTAAATTATTTACATTTAAAATCCCATTTAGGGGAGATTCGCTTGGCGCCTCGGGGACATTTTGACTTATTTTTTCGGCGTCGACGCAGGGCTTTATCTGCTCTAAAAGGGGTACTCGGTCACATTCTTTTTCAGTCAACACTTTTTCTAAACTAGTTTCAGGTACAGGAGGCATTTTGAAATCTGAAACAGAAGTTGAAGGGTCATTTTAGGTTTGAAATGACGAGGGACAATAACCTTTTAACGTGCTTTTGTCAGCGAGCAAACAAAAATCTTCGAAATCAGCAAAGGGGTCTTCGCTGTCCGAGATTGCTGCGGCATTTTCCATGTACTAAGTCGGCTATGCCTAAAAAGAATCGATGTTCAATCGTCTATATCGGCTTACTATCATCATCAGTGCCTTTGGTTAACTTCTAAGAAATGTCACCACGAAGAGGTGATGCTAGAGTTAGGAAACTCGGAATATGCGCAGTGAGGACGATCCCCCCACCCCGAAAAGTGAGGAATCGTCCGTCGTCCTACAGATTGATTTTCATTTCGATAAATTTGGAGGACATCAATAATAGCAAAGAAATCCGCTAAAAAATTGGTATAAGAAGACGCTCCCCATGTTAATTTTCTACCCCAGACATCAAAATGGAAGGGGGGGTCCATCACGAGCAAAGAAAAAAAAAAAAAAAATCCCCAGCAAAAACCGGAAGTGCTAAAAAAACTGGAGCCAATGCATCATTCAAGACCGTTTTCGTCCTTTGGCACGGCATTTGACCCTGGCCGTTGTACAGTCCGAGACAAAAATCAAGAGCGTGAGCAGTTGGGGTTGAATACCGGCTGCAACCGCCTTGTGTTCTCATTTCCCTAGCTCTAAATGGCCAACGAAATAGAAGAATCTACAATAACAATAGATAAACTTGAATTTGAAGCCAAATAAAGCGTAGCCACGAACTCTATGAGAGGACAGTCAACTATAAAATCGATATTCGCTTCCTAAGAGAGTGCTTCACCATCTTTCAATGGATCATAGAACTCAATTATATCAACAGCAACTTTGAAGCTAATGTATTTTGTACAACAAAACGAGTACAATGGTTATCTCTGAATATACAATAACTAAGACGAGTTCGTACCTAGTAGCTTAGGTAACTAGAAAGTTAGATTTCAATATGAAGAGTAAAGGGTGCATAAGATAAATGTAATTATGTAATGAAATGATATAGCCGTAACCTTCTTGTAGGTTATAAAACGACATCTACATCATAATTTGTTTTCAAGAAATAATCGATGATGAATAATGAGTAAAATGAAAACAAAGGAGGTTGAGATGACATAATGCCCGGAACATGGGCCGTATTGAAGAGCCAGAATAAAACTTAATACATACATACTCAAGTTTTCAGGTTGATCAAATCAAATAAAATCGATCAAAAGTTGGATGCGATACGCGTATCCATAGTTTTGAGCAATGATTCAGGAGAGGTGCAACATGACCTATCTCACTTTTTGACTCTTCATTGTTGGCTTGATATAGAATTGGAGGCAAATCGATAGGCACAAAAAAAACAAAATAAAATAAAATAAAGGTTGGTCATGTTGTTCGTGGGCTCAAAATAACAATCGGGAACTGGTACCGCCTACTTATGCTTCCGGAAAACCTCGCGGCAGCTAATCGAATCATTAACCAAATATATATACTCTTGGATGTATCCAATGTGTCTGCTGAAAGGGGATTTCGAAGAAGTTTTGTCATGGGGATCTCCAGACATGTAATAAGTATGTAGAATAGTCAAATAGTTGAGGTTGGTCATGTTGTTCAGGTGTACTTTCTTACACAAAAACTTAGTTCATAATGCACACAATAACAATTTATGATGATTATGGCCTTGAGATATCACGTGCCAGGAAGACGAATCCAACATGGCTGCCTGACGATTCTGGATGTACAGTATACTTCCAGAATCAACCTATAGGAGTTGAGGATTGGTCATCTTACCACTGTTGCTCCAGCGATGATCGGGAAAAATCAATAAATATCAAAAACCATCGAAAAATAACTTGAACGCTAGCTCCGAATGTAGTTAGATAGCGGACTGTAAAAGTTGGCGGGGGAACCGTCCCACTTGGCCAATCGTACCAACCGTTCCTAACCACGCTCCCCGCGGCCCCCTCTCGCCCACCGCGTCTTCTAAAACCCTAAGAAAAACACATTTCTCACCTTCATATCCCAAAACAAAAATTAAATTTAAGTTTTTACTATCATAATTGACAACTTTGCAACCGAAAAGTTATGAAAAAGCGCCTTAAAACATTCCCAACCCCTTACCCGTCCATCCCCACCACACGTCAATAACTCCAAGTGGAGGGGATAAAATACGACTTGGGAGACCACAGAAAATTCCAACGTTGCCAAAACGCTTTGGAATACGAATATTAGACCCTAAGTCAAATCTATTACTATAAGCTGGTCAATTTGTATTGTCGAAATCGTGGCATATAAATGTTGGCAGGCCTTCCATTGGCTAATTTTCAACGCGTTTTGGATGATCTTTCTCATAAATTTCATCAAATCTACGTGTACGTTAAAAAATGCGCCTTAGCCAGGCCAATAAAAAAATTCATCTCCTAGGTAACACTAAAACTACGATTGTGAAGTGTTCCGGAAGAAAGTGGAAAATGAAGTCATATCTGACACCTGGGGTCATTTAGACCCCTTTCCAAAATGGCGGATTTGAGAATTTTGTTCTAAGCCCACTAGAGCAGCTAGTGGGTTCGAGTATGCTTAATTCAAAAACCAGAACTTTTTGATCCCCAGAACGCCCTGATCACGAATATATAGGTCTCCGTAGCACCGACCGCAGAAGCCAAAACGTAAGTTTCACCTCTACTCATCCAGCTAATTAGAAAAGGAAAGATATGTTCTTAATGACGTATTTTGAAAGAATTATCATAGCAGACATCTTGGTTCTCAAATCCGGTAGGGTTGGCACTAGCGTACTTGGAATTCGGGTTGGGAGAAGGGATGGGGCGAGAAGGGGAGCTGACTGAGCAAGAAATCCAACCCGCCGGCCACCCTATATCCCACAGCCGACGCCCCAAATGCAGCACTGCTAAATGGACAGAAACATACAAAAACTTTTTACAGCTTATTTTACGATCAATATTACTAATATCACCATTCCGCTTCATTCTTTACGACAAAGAAAACTTCAAAATATTTAAAGCGATCCTATTATAGATAAAGAGGGTTAAGTTAAAAGAACAGCAATGAGTTCCTCCTAGCAGCGAATAATTTCAAAGCAATGCCTGAAGAAAGAAAGCGGCGATTCTAATGTCCTTGAATGAGGTCAACGCCCTACTTTTCGAGTAGGTTACGCTCGAATATGTTTATAACGCTCCTCAAATTAGAAGTGCTTGTGAAAGAAAATTTAAGTTTTTTTGTTGATAAAACTAAGATAGGAATTTTCCAAGTTATATGTTGAGAATGCGGCGTTGCCGGTTGGTAGACGAGAAGGAGGGGGGAGTCGTTGCAACAGCGCGTGCTTGCCAAGACCACGATCGACAATCGTCAATCGAAAGAAAACCTAAGCGGATAAAATCGGAAAGAATTTAGTAAAGATTGCCAATTGGACCCATTAGTGTAATGATTGACGAGGCGAGCAGAACCCCAAAAAGATGCAATGGGAACTGCAATCCGGCAACCTAACATTTTTGGTTCATTTTGATTTGCCGAATTCACTTATATCAACTCGGTGAACTTAGTACTATGACTCGGCCTTGACTTTCGTGTTTAATCCGCTCGAGCGTGGGATTTTGCAAGACGTATTTTAACCAAGATAAAAACGTCAAGAAGTATAAATTATTCGATTTTAAATACAAATTGGATTACGCTAAGGTTTATTCATTAATAAATGGGTTTGAAGCGAAGGGGCAACCCCAAAAATAGGCGTTAGCCCTACTCCAGTCTTCCGGACTTAACTGAGCTATTAGGCATAACTCGGAGGTGTCAGTTTGGGCGATTTATCACAAAATATCCCATCACCTCTCCTACCATCCTGGACCCTCCCCCCCCCCTTCACCCCAACATTCTACCAACTTCCACCAATCTATCACCCCTCCTGCTCTCCTGGACCCTCTTTCCTTTTATATCCCTTGAATAGCACTTGTCTTGCAAAATAAACATGGGACCCCGTGGAATAGGTCGCTTTTGTACAAGCGGGAGGCGTAAGGTAGACCTATTTCGTCTCCTGGACCCATCCAACCTTACGAGTATCTAAAAATTGGCAACTTTTTGGGCCGTTTCCCTACAAAGTGGGGCTATTAGGATTTTTGTCAGTTTTGACGAATTGTCGCTTCATTTTTGTGCCTAATCTGGCAAACCCAATGCGGGTGTAAGTTGTATCGAATCTGCTTTGAATGAAACAAAGAGGGAACTAGTAGGGGCCAACTCTAGTATAATCTTCGCGTTTCACCTTTTTTTTTTACTACCTAGTAGTCCAATCTACGCCTGAATAAAAAATAATAAAAAATATGTCACAAAATATTTTGAATCTGGAGGCCTGCTGTTCCCATTGCAACAGGTTACCCACTAGTATGGAGCTTACAATGAAGAAACTTACTCAACCCCCCCCCTTCATCGGAGATTTGGAGGTTAAATGCTGGTTACCTGAATGCTTATTTCTAAGGTGTTGGTTGAGGCTGCTGCGTTGTCGGAAAGACCTATGGCATCGGTAGCAAGCGAATGGCTTCTGGTTCCTGTGAATGCGAACATGTTGGCTCAAATCGGACATTTGCCTGAACCTCTTCCCGCATTCCGTACACCCATAAGGCCTCGTATCCGTATGAATCCTCTCGTGCTGCACCAACGAGAACTTATTCTTGAAGCTCTTTCCGCACTTAAAACACCCGTGCTCCATCTTATCAGCTTATCAAAACGTGGTAATTTTAACGAATTTTGGCGGGACATTTAGGCAACACTGCTGCCGCCTGGACGAAACGAACTTTACCAAGGATCAAAATCGACCAGTAGGACAACTGTAGGCTCCGAGAAAAAAATTTAACCAAAACACCTCAAATTGTGTACTAAACCATCACTAGCATCTTCACCATGAAAATAAACCTCTCGTAACCTACGTCACTAAGTCTCCACAACCTAATTTGCCCCGATAACCTCCTTGTATGACAAAACCCAAAATAACGTATTTCCCGCTCCGTATAAATAAAAGACATAAAACGTGGTATATAAACAAATAAACAACACTGATGATAATAGATGTAACGGCCAATCCAAAAGGAGAATAAGGTAATGTTTGACTCATATAGGAACTAAAATAAGGAACATTTCTTACCTTAGAACGAATTTGATGGAAGATTGAGCATTTGGTTGTTGAGAAATGTTTGATAAAAGTTGTAAATTTGATGTTTTTGTTGTTTATTTAGGAAGAGGAAGATAGGCGAGCGGACGGGGAACGGTGAACTCGGTAATAGGTCGTGGGGTGCGAGGCGGGGGGAGTTGTTATGGCGGGGTACATCTCGAAAGCGCAGCGCCTGCTATCTATCGGACACAATGCTCAACTAATCAAGGTGAGGTTATTTTCTTGGAAAATTTGGGGCTTTGGGCCAACAGGCAACAACTTGTATGGATGTAGAACTGCTGGGTGCAATGAAGTTGACAATATGGGGTGCAATCAGGGATACTAGGAATACGGGTTTTCATTCCTTGGTGTGCAATGATGAAGATGTGACGTCATAGTGTCACTGTATGGAAATAGACCTGCTGGGTGCAATGAAGTTGACTATATGGGGTGCAATCAGGGATGCTAGGAATACGGGTTTTCATTCCTTGGTGTGCAATGATGAAGATGTGACGTCATAGTGTCACTGTATGGAAATTGGCCTGCTGGGTGCAATGTAGTTGACTGTAAGGGTGCAATGAAGAACGAATTGTGACGTCATTGTGTCACTGTATGGAAATTGACATGCTGGGTGCAATGAAGTTGACTATAAGGGTGCAATGAAGAACGAATTGTGACGTCATACATTTGAAATTGATCAGCTGGGTGCAATGAAGTTGACCGAATTGCAATGACCTTGCTGTGACGTTGACGTCATTAGTTGGTCTGCTGTGTGCATTGGAATTTAACAAATTGACCAGCTGGGTGCAATGAAGTTGACCGAATTGCAATAACCCTGCTGTGACGTTGACGTCATTAGTTGGTCTGCTGTGTGCATTGGAATTTAACAAGCTGGGTGCAATAGAATTGGCCTTGCTAGACTTCCATGGAGCAAAATTGGCATTTTATTTTCTAGAAGGCGGGAATATCTACAGCCGTCGTTCACCGAAGTTCCTATTCTACCGAAGAGCAATCGAAAATTCTCGAAAAATTGAACGACCTGAACGTCGAAACGTGCAAAATAATCGGCGATAAGCATTTCAAAAATATAGGAATATACAAAAAGAAGAACGGGACAATAAAGAATCTCGAAGATCTTCTGCAAGTTTCCGGCATAGGGCCGAAGACGTTGAGGACCCTTTGCGGCAAAATCCTCCAAAAGAACGAAAACGTCGAAGTGGCCAAAAAAACGAGATCGCGGCTCACTCTAGTCACTCCTCAGCTTCCTCAAAATAAGGTGAGTGACTAAATAATTGGGGCTTTTCAATAAGATTTTGTTTTTTAGAAAATACAAGAATTTGTATCCATCAATATTGACGTCAATGCTGTCAGTTGGTCGCTAATTGACTGCAACAGGAATTTTCTTCTTGATTGGAAAGTTGACGAAATTCCTTTGAATCCGGAAAGTACTTCTGTATTTCCTCTTTTTGATCTGGTTCGTGTTATAAGTTATGAACGGGTTCGACCATGAAGAGTTGGCTGGTCACGGAAAACATTTTTAGAACCGTAGAGTAAAGAAGCGGTAGTTTTGAGAGCCGCGGACTAAAGAACCGGTAGTTTTGAGAACTGTGGAGTAAAGAACCGGTAGTTTTTAGAACTGTGGAGTAGTGAAGGTTCTTTTTCAACCCTGTTCTTGACGTCATAGTCGCCATGATTTACCGTTCACAAACCCATCAACGGCCAACTTTTCTTGGTCTTACTCCTCCAAATAGTTTTCTAAAGCTGTTTTAACGTTCTGTTTTTCCTAGGCTAACAAAATAGAAGAAAAAATACCGAAATCCGACTGGTATTTGTTTGAAGAGCCACGAATGTTTCCTTCATCGACCATTCAAAAAAGCGCCGATTTCAACCACATGACGTGCATCCTTTCCAGTCTTATTTATTCGAGAAGTATTAATTAAATATAAATTTCTAATAATCTTTTATATAGAAAGCGAAAATCTGTTGTTTCTACGCCCGAAATTGGTCGAAAGGCATTTCCACGCATTGATCGGTAATGAGAAAGTCTCGCTGAGAAACTTCGTCCGTGACATCGCAGAGCAGAAATTCAGCGTAAACCACGGCTCGATTTTCATCAATAATGATCTCTACTCGTACTACAAATCGAGCACCTCGTACCATCAAGAGCATTTAGCCAAATCCTGCCTTCAAGGCATAACTTTTGTCGATAAAGTCATAAAACAAAAAATGTAGCGAATGTACGGTAACGTAATTTATTTCTCGTATACAATTACAATTCGACCGAGGAAAAAAAATCCAATTTTTTAATTTAATCTTTTTCTTTTATTTACAAATAACTATATATTTCTCGTAATATTTAACAATTACTCAAAAATTATTGCAAAAATACCAATCCATCTTACAAGAGCTAGGCTCTCTTATTGTACTTAAAATAAAAGGACACCTCAATTTTGTACCTCTGTTCCCAGTTGAGGTGTTCGCAAAATGGCACGTAAAAAATATAAAAGGACATGAAAAAAGGCAGCACCCAGTAAAAGAAAGAAAAAAAGAAAAAAGTTCTATCACAGCATTTCTTTCAGTCCGATTATCCTTCTCTTTCTACGATGGATTGGTTTTACAGTTAAAAATTATAAAAATAATATTTTTACAATGTAATTTACACATATATACATAGACAGCATTTTTTTAAAATATAAAGATCGGAAGAAAGAGATCATAGAGGAGGAAAAAAATTGTTTGCCGTCTTTATTGGCAAGTTTGATTGTTCTGGCCGATGTCCTGAATGAAATAACCTAAATAGAATTAACAAGGTTTTTTCCAAACAAAAATGGAACCTCAAGCCAAAAACATTTTTTTTCTCAGCTCCCTGTGGACCGATCAACTTGAAATTTGGCACAAATCTTGCTCAATATGATAAGAAAAATGTCCAAAAATTTCAATAAAATCGACCCCCAGGAAGCCAAGTAAATGACCTTTTTGATTCAAAAGTCCATTATGTTTGAAATGCCCGAAATTATCACACAAATACCTTAATTAGGCACAAGTATTGCTAAGAACTAATATTGCGTTTGAGCTTGAAGCTAAAAAAAACAACAAAGATTTAAAATATATAAAAAAAAAAAAAATTGTTGACATCTTATGTACAATTTCACTGTCCACTGGAAATTCCCTGAGAAAACACGTTTGAAAACGAGGTAGGAATCATATTTTAAGGTTTGGCTGAATAATGATACCGAAAGTTTTAAATTGCACAGATTTCCTTAGGAATTTGACCAATGGGTGAGGATGGTGATTTGTTTCCATGACAACACCTCTTTTCAAGCTGGTTGCTATGGTGACTGTTGTTTCCATGGCAACACCTCTTTTTAAGCTGGTTGCTATGGTGACAGTCGTTTCCATGGCAACACCTCTTTATAACATAATTGCTATGGTGACTGTTGTTTCCATGGCAACACCTCTTTTTAAGCTTGTTGCTGTGTTGACTGTTGTTTCCATGGCAACACCCCTTTTCAAGTTGGTTGCTATGGTAACCGTTGTTATGGCAACACTTGGTAGATGGTTCTGTTTCCATGCAACAACTTTTTTTCAAGCAGTTTGGGCAACTTGAAAGCCCAACTTGGCAACTCTGGTTTGGAGAATAAACTCAAGTTAGGACTCATCTGCCAACACTTCTTGGTCAAACTCAGCCTTAAAGAAAGATATGCACTAAAAACTAGGCCAAAATCAGGGGACTTGTGAAAGACTTAAAGGAAAAATGTACAGAACTAAATTTAAGGCTTAAGCTGGTTGTAAAAAAAATTAAAGGAATGTTTAGGCACGGTATTTCAGCTATTGAACTAACGTTGTACTCTGAGGAGGAGGCTGAAGGAGTTGCGACATGGAATATTGTTGCTGAAAGGCAGCCGCAGCCGCTGCAGGAGTGTAGCACTGAGGGAGATAAAGTTCGGGTTTGACTACACTCTGCGGATGGGAAAGAGTCCGCCTTTTACCCGCGTGGGGGTTCATATGGTTGTCGACGTGACGTTTGAGTTCGGGCTCGGATGCGAATCGCCGCCTGCAGTTCGCCATCGGGCAGCAATAAGGGCGGTCTCCTTGGTGCGTTCGCGTGTGCTGGTCTAAAATCGCTTTCTGACGGAAGTCCTTTCCACATTGCGAGCACTTGTAAGGTTTCTCGCCCGTATGAATCCTTTAAAAGAAAAAGTAACACAAAAACAATTAAAAAACAACCAATTAAACAGAAACAGTCAAATACAGAGTGTCATTTTCCAATATAAATGGTGCTATACGAGTTGGAAAATAGATTAAGGAAACGTCCAAGAGGTGAGGGTTGGTGGTGATAAGATCTGTTTGCGTTTCCATGGCAACAGCTTTTTTCAAGCTGGTTGCTAAGGTGACAGTTTTGTTTCCATGGTAACACCTCTTGTCAAGCTGGTTGCTATGGGGGAAGTTTTGTTTCCATGGCAACAGCTTTCTTCAAGCTGGTTGCTAAGGTGACAGTTTTGTTTCCATGGTAACACCTCTTGCCAAGCTGGTTGCCATGGGGACAGTTTTGTTTCCATGGCAACAGCTTTTTTCAAGGTGACAGTTTTGTTTCCATGGTAACACCTCTTAAGCTGGTTGCTATGGGGGCAGTTTTGTTTCCATGGCAACAGCTTTCTTCAAGCTGGTTGCTAAGGTGACAGTTTTGTTTCCATGGTAACACCTCTTGCCAAGCTGGTTGCCATGGGGACAGTTTTGTTTCCATGGCAACAGCTTTTTTCAAGCTGGTTGCTAAGGTGACAGTTTTGTTTCCATGGTAACACCTCTTGTCAAGTTGGGTGCTATGTGGACAGTTTTGTTTCCATGGCAACACCTCTTTTCAAGCTGGTTGCCATGGGAATAGCTTTGTTTCCATGGCAACACCTCTTGACAAGTTGTGTGCTATGTGGACAGTTTTGTTTCCATGGCATCACCTCTTTTCAAGCTGGTTGCCATGGGAATAGTTTTGTTTCCATGGTAACACCTCTTTTCAAGCTGGGTGCTATGTGGACAGTTTTGTTTCCATGGCAACACCTCTTTTCAAGCTGGTTGCTATGGAGACAGTTTTGTTTCTATAGCAACACCTCTTGTTGTTGCTACAGTAGTTTCCACGGCAACACTGTTTCAAGAGCTGGTTGCTATGTCTGTTGTTTCCATGGCAACTTCCTCTTTTCAAGCTTTTGATTAAAAATAGAGTGATAAGGACTGATAAGGATCTGGAACTGAACTAGTTGTAATTTAGGTGGCATTGGCCATCTAGCACTACATTGCCAACACCAAAATCTATAAAGGTAGACACTCTGTATAATTGAAAAGGCGCACACAATACAAAAATAAGGACAAAAGGAGGAACAAACGTTTTAAAAGGAAGATTTTTCAAAAAACCCAGTAAAAAATAAAAAGCTTTTTGAACATTTAAATGTGCAACAACCAAATAATAATTCACTCTTGAGTATTTAAATGTCAGTGACTTACTTTTTGTGTTGTGCAGCTCCTTTAGGGACAGTTAAAATTAGAAGTTAAAAAAAAGTTAAAACGCTAGTGAGGTAAACACTAGGTGATCACTAGTGTCGTCTTAGTGCTAGAGTGTTGGTTATTACCGAACGTGTTGGTTGAGGATGGTCCGCTGGCGGAAATTCCGACCACAGTAGAGGCAACCGTATGGCTTCTCGTTGGTGTGTATCCGAAGATGCTGGGTTAGATGCGACTGCTGTCGGAATCGTTTTCCGCATTCGGCACATGGGTAAGGACGTGACTCGATATGGATACAGCCGTGCTGAAGCAACGTCGACTTTTGCTTGAACTCCTTCTGGCAAATTGGACATCGGACGTACAACGGCATCCCCGCTTGGCGGCCATTCTGTATCATCTCCGGGATTCCTTTGCCATTTTGGCCGATGATACCGTGCGCTACACCTAAACATAGAAGATACAATTAGTAATAAATAGTGCGAATTAGGGAATCATAACCTAGCATCTAGGATTACAAGCAGCCTAATTTGTAATAAATCCCGCGAAATTGGCAACACTGTAAAGTGGTCCGATTCATGATGAAATACATAAACTGTCAACACTGGACATTTTAATGTAGTCCAATTTGCAATAGATGGCAACACTGGATATTTTTATGTGGTCCAATTCGTAAAAAAATTGCACAAGCTAACAAAACTGGACATTTTAATGTAGTCCAAATTGTGATATTGCACAAGCTACCAAAACTGGACATTTTAATGTAGTCCAAATTGTGATATTGCACAAGCTACCAAAACTGGACATTTTAATGTAGTCCAAATTGTGATAAAAGGCCCAAACGGTCATTTTGATGTAGTCCAATTTGCAATAAATCGCATAACCTGTCAAAACTGGACATTTTAATGTAGTCCAATTCGATAAAAACCGTCAAAACTGGACCTTTTAATGTAGTCCAATTAGTAATAAATCGTCCAAACTGTCAAAAATGCGCATTTTAACGTAGTCCAATTTGAAATAAATTTCATAAACCGTCAAAACTGGACATTTAAATGTAGTCCAATTCGTGATACATCGTCCATACTGCCAAAAATGGATATTTTAATGTAGTCCAATTCGTATTAAATGGCAACACTGGATACTTTTATGTAGTCAAATTCGTAAAAAAATTGTACAAGCTATCAAAACTGGACATTTTAACGTAGTCCAATTTGTGAAAAGGAACAAACGGTCATTTTGATGTAGTCCAATTTGAAATAAATTGCATGAAATGGCAACACTGGACATTTTAACGTAGTCCAATTTGTAATAAAACACAGAACTGGCAACATTGGAAATTTTGAGATAGTACAATTAGTAAAAAATTAACCGAACTACCAAAATTGGACATTTTAATGTAGTCCAATTCGCAAAAAACCGTCAAACTGGACCTATTAATGTAGTCCAATTCGTAATAAATAGTCCAAACTGCCAAAAAATGGACCTTTTAATGTAGTCCAATTTACAATAAACCGCATAATCTGTCAAAACTGGACATTATAACGTAGTCCAATTCGGAAAAAAGAAGAAGAAGAAGAAAAAAACTGGACCATTTAATGTAGTCCAATTCGTTAAAAAATTCGTCCAAACTGCCAAAACGGGACTTTTAACGTAGTCCAATTTGCAATAAATCGCTTAAACCGTCAAAACTGGACATTTAAATGTAGTCCAATTCGTAATAAATCGTCAAAACTGTCAAAATTGAGCATTTTAATGCAGTCCAATTTGTAATAAATCGTCCAAACTGTCAAAAACTGGACCTTTCAATGTAGTCCGTAATAAATCGTCAAAACTGTCAAAATTGAGCATTTTAATGCAGTCCAATTTGTAATAAATCGTCCAAACTGTCAAAAACTGGACCTTTCAATGTAGTCCAATTTACAATAAATCGCACAACCTGTCAAAACTGGACATTTTAATGTAGTCCAATTCGCAAAAAAAAAAAAAAAAAAAAATAATAAAAAAATAAATATAAAATAAAATAAAATAAATAAATAAATAAAAAGTCCTAACTACCAAAACGGGACCTTTTAACGTAATTTACAATAAATCACATAAACCGTCAAATCTGGACATTTAAATGTAGTCCAATTCGTAATAAATCCAAAAATGCGCATTTTAATGTAGGTAGTCCAATTTGTAATAAATCGTCCAAACTGCCAAAAATTCGACCTTTAATGTAGTCCAATTTACAATAAATCGCAAAACCTTTCAAAACTGGACATTTTACCGTAGTCCAATTCGCAAAAAATCGCCTAAACTGTCAAAAGAGGGCATTTTAATGTAGTCTAATTTGCAACATTTCACTGGAACTGGCAACACTGGACTTTTTAATGTAGTCCAATTAGCAATAAATTGACAGAACTGGCAACACAAGACATTTTAATGTAGTCCAATTTGCATCAAATCGACAAAACAGATAACACTAACATTATAACGTAGTCCAATTTGTAACAAATCGCCCAAACTGTCAAAACTGGACATTTTAATGTAGTCCAATTTGCATTAAATCGCCAAAACAGATAACACTAACATTACAACGTAGTCCAATTTGTAACAAATCGCCCAAACTGTCAAAACTGGACATTTTAATGTAGTCCAATTTGCATCAAATCGACAAAACAGATAACACTAACATTATAACGTAGTCCAATTTTAACGATCTGTCCCGATAGACTAGACATGACCTCCAATTTGTAACAAATCGGCCAAACTGTCAAAACTGGACATTTTAATGTAGTCCAATTTTTTACAAATCGCCAAAACTTATAACACTGCACAGTATAAAGTAGCCCAATTTCCAATTAATGGCCCAACCCGTCACAAGGGCCAAACAGGTTTGCTCAAATAAGGGGATTTCCCACCAAAAATGGGCTCCTAATGTGCAATCTGTCAACCCCAGCCAAGTCATCATTTCGGTCCAATCTATTTCCATCCATTGACACACTTCCTATAGCATCCGTCTCTTCAAATACCTTCATCGTCCTCTAAATGTCCAGCAGTTGTGAGCCTCACGAACTTCTCACGTTCCGAATCGTCCATTATTTTAAAAATCAAAGAGGGCAACATTTGAAAGGGAAATACGTTCATGTAGGCATCGATGGGGTTAAGAGAAAATCAATACTTCATAGATCCACACAAAAATCCACACCACACACACAAAACTTCACGAAAAACCAACAATATTATTATTCACGATTTTTTTTTCTATAAATAACAGCGATTAAACCTTTCCGAGTTTACAGAAATTCGAGAAAGAAAAAAAAAGAAGTGAAAGGAAGCTAGGGAAAGGTGGGAGGACATGACGTCACAAAAGGGGAACTAATATGACGTCATCGAACTCAAAACTGGTGAATCAAACAGTCTAACTATTCAATGGCCAATCAGGACAGTTTAAAAACTTTTAAATTTTCATTTATCACTCGAATCATATTTTTATAAGGAAGACGAGAATGTGGAAGCTGGAAAGATTCGTTTTTTATGCAGTCCCCCCTTCCACAGCACCGGCGCTCTACGTGGAAAAAAATCAAACCATGAGACGTGACTGGTCGATAGAAAGAATACGAAAGAAATTAATGACACCCCCCTGGATAAAAAAGAACCCCCCTTCATATTCAGGACGAAAAAAATATTCCCCCTTTTGTTGTCTTAAAACTTTTCCATTTATGAAGGTTAAGGAATCGACTGAGCGCTATAAACCATTAAGTAACTTTTGTAGATCTATAAAATAGCTTTCGAATAGTATAAGTATCGATGAAATGGGTCAAAAATTTTGGAAGTTACAGACGTTTAAAGTTAAGTCATGTGATAGTATCTAGCTTCGACTAGCAATGAACTTCAAGACCATTTTTAAGAGCAAAGGAGTGATTTTTGAGCGTTTTGGCATTAAATAACTTCGGTAGCGCTTTAAAATAGCTTTCGAACGGTATAAAAAACAATAAAATCGGTCAAAAATTGTGGAAGTTACAGACGTTTTAAGTTAAGTCATGTGATAGTTGCTTCGACTAGCTATGAACTTCAAGACCATTTTAGGAGCAAAGGAGTGATTTGTGAGCGTTTTTGCATTAATTGACCTCGGAAGCGCTTTAAAATAGCTTTCGAACGGTATAAAAAACAATAAAATCGGTCAAAAATTGTGGAAGTTACAGACGTTTTAAGTTAAGTCATGTGATAGTTGCTTCGACTAGCTATGAACTTCAAGACCATTTTAGGAGCAAAGGAGTGATTTGTGAGCGTTTTTGCATTAATTGACCTCGGAAGCGCTTTAAAATAGCTTTCGAACTGTATAAATAACGATAAAATCGGTCAAAAATTGTGGAAGTTACAGACGTTTAAAGTTAAGTCGTGTGATAGTATCTTGCTTCGACTAGCAATGAACTTCAAGACCATTTTTAAGAGCAAATGAGTGATTTTCGAGCGTTTTTGCATTAATTAACTTTTGTAGATCTATAAAATAGCTTTCGAACTGTGTAAATAACGATAAAATCGGTCAAAAATTGCGGAAGTTACAGGCATTTGAATGTCGTCTGTACCTTTGGCGTCTTTGAAGTATGCTGGGAATTGGTTGATGGTGCCGTCAGGAAAGCACTGAGCTCCCGGGTCATGCTGACCGTCGAATCCCTGGTGGTGGGCTAGTCCTAATAGAGCTTCTTTATTGTCCCCCGGAAAGGGGACGTCCTGAGGCCACAGTTGACCGTTTTTGTACAGCAGATGAGGGCTCACGTCTGAAAAAAAGAAAAAATCTATTTATAAGGGAATTTCGGATGTAGAATCCATAAAACGGGGCCTTCGGGTATTGTCGACTACTATGTACAGTGAAACCTCCAACTACAAAAACCTGTTGCGTTGACCATGCAGTGCATTGGGACGAAAGACATGCGGTAAAGAAAAAAACACAACGTGGGGGATTTGAGACAAAACAAAAAATTCGTGACACACCAACTTAGGCCTACCCTTTCCGTTTACAGGTACTCGAATGTCTCTCTTATCATGACTCACATCGAGAAAATGCTTATGACTCGATTTTTTATTCGACGATCCGAAATCTGGAAAAATAGTTTTGTTGTATCTAGCGGGGGCGTTTGGATTCTCGAGGTTGAATGTTGGTTACCTGAGTGGATTCGGAGGTGTTGGTTGAGGATGGCACGTTGCCGGAAGGTCCTTTCGCAGTAGACGCAGGCGAAGGGCTTTTCGTTGGCGTGTATCCGGAGATGCTGCGTCAAATGGGACTGTTGCCTGAACCTCTTCCCGCATTCCGTGCATCCATAAGGCCGGGAATCCGTATGAATCCTTTCGTGCTGAAGCAACGTCGACTTTTGCTTAAAATCTTTCCCGCACGTCAGACACTTGAAGAGTCTCAGCTCGCCATTCTTCCCCATCGACTGCCCATTGTTCCCCTTCAGTCCGTTGCTTAGGAGATCCGGCATTCCTGGTCGAAACACTTTTTTAAGAGAAAAAATTTGAAATCTTCTATTTGAAATGTTTACCTGAGTGGAACTCCTGATCGCTTGGATTCAAAGACGTGAGGACCATGGGTTGTTTCAAATATGACATGAAGGTAGTCGGTGATAATATTTGATGGCGAGATGGTGCATAATAGCCGTTTGTATTTGTGCCTAAATCGCAAGGCATGTCTTGGGTGGTGTTCTCGTGGTCACCGTTTGCTTCTTCTATAAAAGAAGTTAATTGGAAGTTTTGGAATGTTTTGGTTTACCTGGAAGACTATTGGCTGGGGTGTTCCGTTGAGGATATGGGGGAGAAGGACTCGCTTGTATCGGCGTAGCTGATTCTTGAGGGCTACCCGCAAAAGGTTCGTTCCATTCTCCGTTTCCGTTTTGTGCGGGAGGTGGCGGGGGTGGAGGTGGTTGCGGTGGATTTTGAGCGGGAGGGGGTGGCGGAGGGGCGCCGTTACCATTCGGTGTCGTCCCGCCGCCTCCGCCTCCTCCCGAACTGCTTACAGGGACCGTCGTACCGTTTGGACCATGTCCGTCTTTGTTGTACACAACGTAAGGTGCGCCTGCATCTACTCAAAGGATTAAAAAAAAACGACAAAAAAGACTTATATTTTACCTTGAGCTATACAATACATAAACTGGCGAGGTACTTTCAGGCCGGCAGCTAGGCATGCGGCAAAGGAGGCTGAAAAGTTGATGGCCATCTTTGTGCATTACAATCTGAAAAACCAAAATTTCCGTCAAATTCTTGTTCTTTGATGCCTTGAGCTTGGGAAGAACGCGGGTGTTAACGTGCTTCCAGGGCACGCAAATTCGCTTGGAGGACTCGGAGTAATTGCAGTTCTTGGCCGTGAAGATAAGCTAGCAGTAGCCAGCTTTGGGAGACTCGGATTGGTTGCCATTGCCCGCTAGTGAACATGCTATATTTGTGTCCGCGAATACCAACTAATGACCATACTGTGCTTGGAGGAACGCCGAGTAGTGGCCACTCCAGGCCGCGAAGACGAGCTACCAGAAGCCATTCTGTGCTTGGGGAGAACGTGGATTAGTTGCCATTGGACAGCTATGTCCAGCGAACAGTGAACATGCAGCTACATTTGGGGAGGACGCGATATTTCTGTGTTTGGGAGAAGGCTAAGTGTTGCGTGGCGGCGAATACCAACTAATGGCCATACTGTGCTTGGAGGAACAAGGATTAGTTTCCATTCTTGGCCATGAAGACGAGCTACCAGTAGCCATTGGGTGCTTGGGGAGAATGCGGATGAGTTGCCATTCCTGCTATGTCCAGCTATATTTGGGAGAATACGACATTTCTGTGTTTGGGAAAACGCTGAGTGTTGCCGTTCTAGTGTAGTCGCGAATACCAACTAATGACCATACAGTGCTTGGGAAAACAGCCATGTCCAGCGACTAGTGAAAGTGCTCTATTTGGGGAGGACGCGATATATCTGTGCTGAAAGGAACGCGGAGTTGTTGCCATTCTTGGCCGCAAAGACGAGCTACCAGAAGCCATTCCCAGTACTTGGGAGAACGCGGATTAGTTGCCATTGCCCGCTAGTCCAGCGACCATTAAACATGATATATTTGGGGGAGGACAATTTGCCATTCTTTGGCAGCTACTGCTGTATTAGTTGCCATTATAAGGCCTCGACGTCTGGCCCAAGCGCAGCAAAAGCGTCCATAGCTCCCCATAATTATGCAGTTCGTAACCAGCCATCAAAAATCACGAGCATCCTAACTCCGAATCAAAACAAAAGGAGCAACGAACTACTAAATTCTTCCCGTTTAAAAAGAAACAAACAAAAAAACACCGAGTAAAAAAGAAAGAGAAAGGAAAAGAAAATACGTGGTTGTAAAAAATAAAGAAAGAAAAAAAAACAACGTCCGCTATGAAAATAGAAGAATCTTCTTTGGGTCAGAAAATAAAAAAGTGAGGAGAGAATAAAAAAAAAGAAGAATCTAGCGTGGAAGGAGAATAAAAATAGTCTCAAGTGGGGAGACGTTCTTCGGGTTTGGGGAGTGGAGGACGCGGGACGGAGAAGCCGAGAGGCCTATTGACATGATGGTACCATGACCTAGGTTTCAAAAGCATTATCTCAAGACGCGTGCGAACTCGTCCGTTTATTACGCAACAGACGGACCAATTAATAAAACCGTTCGAAAATCGTCCTGGAAAGCGCGACATCTCAAATTTTGGATGGAAGAATCGCCTATAGAATTGTAGATTGAGATTTCCTGAAGAGGGCTCAAGGAACAAAATCTTAGGGAGGGGGTCCAAGGGCAGCTCGACTGGTCATAGACCCTAAACTGGTTGTCCTTTCACGGCCAACAACTCATGCACCGAACAATCTATCGCGTTATAACAGTTATTGTAAATGTTTAATGCTTGAAAAATCAAAGAGTAATTGAAATTGTTTCGTCGATCCTAAATATGTGGCGAGGGAGAGTAGGAGGGCCCCTGGCAAAGGCAGTCTACGAATTCAAGGCCAAGGGACTCTCCGTCTCGCTCGTATCTCGAGACAAAGCGAGAGCCCAGAAAAAAAAAAAGTCCCTCAAGGTTAGCCTCATGGATTTACAGCCTCCCTAAGGATGATAAACTCTACCCTTTTTAATCATCATTCAGCTTTTTCGAATCAGCGCATTGAATGCCTTAAACGTCCAAGCTCCTATAAAACAACGTCTGGGACCCCTTAATATCCCATAAAGATCCATTCGAAACGGTTTTGTGAAAGCAAAATGTAATTATTGACAGTAATAAAATTAAAAGCTGCCGTGAAAAGGTCCGCTTTCGTCTCAAATTAAATTTCATTATCCTCAACTAGAACGTTTCTCTCATTTACAGTTTTGAAACCTGGATGATACGGTGTCACTATAGCAACGAAAAAGTGGACTGTATGTCTTCAAATAGCTAAGGAACTCGAAAAACCACATGGAAATTCACCGATCTACATTTTGGGCCATTACCCCTCCCAGGGGGGTGAGGCATGGGGACTCCTGAAATGCCTGAAACGTTGCCGCATTCCCAAACTCCTAATGCCCTTCCCTGGTGCAAAGGTCAATCAGAGGTTTTCTAAGATTCGCGATTTTTGAACGTCGTTATCTCCTAAACCGCTGGACCGATTTTGACTTCCGAAAGCTCATTAGACGCAAAATTTAATAATCTTTCTTTTTTTACTTCGTGGTTAAGTCGATAAAACGCATTGTTTTCGCGCTAGGGATCAAAAACTGAAAAAGTTCCAAATTTTTCCGGTTTTTTCAAAATGGCGGACGAAGCACTGGGTGGAGGGTGATGCAAACTTGGATTTAGAATACCCTTATGGTCCTAAACAAGATGAAATCATAAAATAGTGTGTATCTTGGATTATATATGGATTTTAAGACGAAAAATGGCGAGTTCCAGGTGTTTCGGTTGAGGGACGTTTCGGCGTTTTCGAGAACTTCCATGAACTGCGACCTTGTCTGTCTGTCAAGGACGCGCCGTTTTATAAACAGGCTCACGGATTTGATTTTTTCCTCTCTCTCTTTTCTTCTCCATCCTTTTCCACTGGTCGGTTTCTTTATTTCGAGCCCGAAAACTTTTCGAAATTTAAAAACAGGAAGACTTTGATGTTTACTGTGCGTTGAAAAGAAGCCAAGAAGGATTCATCGAGTAGAAATACTCGTAGAAAATGCTACCACGAAATTTTTTCTGCTATGATCGAACGTTTTCGGTTTATTTATTCGAGACTATTTTGGTACCATAATCAGCACAAAACCGAAATTTCATAATGAGCTACTCGAGGAACAAGAGGTTATATAATCTTTTACATTTTCTTTAACAAAATTTATTTTTTTAAGCAATAAAAATGTTTACTGTGACAAAAAAAGGGAAGACGAAATTATTCTTCGGGATGGAAAAGCCCCAGAAAAAGGAGTAGGGAAAAAAAATTAGAATAGTGTTTTTATAAGAGACCGTGGATGTTTACTTTAAATTTCCACCAGCCTCTCGGTCTCTTTTCCTCTGCTTTTTTAAAATATTTTTTTTTCCCTACTCCTCCCCTCCTGAACTCACGCAGCCGCTGCGGGGCACTAATGGAAAATTTGTTTTTTTATCAGGAAATAAAATCAACAGAGCCCACAACGTGAAAATACGGAATTTCCACGAATTCACAGAGAACAAATTGATAAACCAATACCTCAAGACTGCCTCTGGAGCATCTTCCAAATGAAGTACATGGGAGAAGCGCAGAATAGAGGAAATCTCTATTGGTCTTCTTAGGAACAAACCCCTAAGCTGCCGCTCAAGTGGACACTATATAGGAAAAGGGCATGACTAGACAGATGATAGCACTATTGCTGGAAAAGATCACTTCACGCGATTTCGCGATGGAATGCACCTTGGTGATATACACCCTATTCGCTGATGCACTGGATGGCAAAGAATTCAAGCCTCAGGCTATATCGCTCCAGAAGAGCCCTAAAAGAAGAACGATCTTCGTTGGTGCACCCCATTAGTCATTACGGAATTGCCTCTCCTAACACCTGAATGATATCCTTTTGATGGACTCAACAACTTACCCAATCACGCTTCAATGATAGGAGATTTCATTTGGTCAGCTTGAGGACTATAGCGCCTCGACAGTCAAAGCTTGCCAACAGTTCTACTAGAAGAGTGATATCTCTTGGAATTCAGGACTTTTAGCGCCACGGTATAGCTTATCATCTCCTATAACACCTGAACGATATCCTTTTGTTGGCTCACAAAAGACCCCAGAAACTGTCTAGAAGAGTCCATGGAATCCGAGACTAGAGCCATTGTATCGCTTGTACTGCCCTAATAGAATAATGATATCCTCTGGTGTAAGTAGGTGCTTGAGGACTTCTTGCGCAAATGAACTAATAGAAGATAGATATCCTTTAGTTCATGGATGAAGAACTTCTAGCACGGTATTGATTGTCCATGAACTGCCCTTATAGAAGATTCGTGTATCTGGAAGGTCTTTGAAGTTCGAGGACTTCTTGAGCAAAGGAACAAGCGGATGACTCCTTTGGTTCATTTGGACTTCAAGCACCTCAAGGTTTTGCTTGTCCTCATTGCTTGATGCCTGCACCTTTGGTGCATGGACTTGATGACTGATGGCTCTATCATGGGACCGTAAAGAATGCCCAAAAAGACGCCACGGTTTCGTTGAGCATCTCTAGTATAAGAATGATATCCTGGACTGGACAACTGAGATGAGGTCTATTGGTTCTTCTGAATTCCAGCTAGTCGATTGCAGACAATAAGGCATGACTGAACATGAAGAGGAAAGTCCATAGTCGTGTTTTCCCTCGTAATTTCGACAACTGGATTTCCTTCAGAAAATTTTCACTTTTATTTAATTCTTTTTTCTTTCCCCTACATTGTCATCTCACAAAGAGTTTTCCAGAGCGAATTTGTTGTGGAAGAGGCGGCAAAAAATAGAACGGGATGGGATATAAAAAAACACGGGAGAGAAAATGAAGGCTTCGCTTTAGCCCCCCGAAGCAAAAAACGAGAAAAACCGCGCATGACCAAATATAAAAGGAGAGCTCCCGTTTTTTTCCCCCTTTAATTTTTTGTTCATCCCCATCGTTCCTTCTCTCTAATTCATCCCTGTCCGCGAATAAAGCTGCCGGAGGAGGATAAAAAAAAATTTTTAATCAAAAAGACGCACAAAAAAATTTGCAATTTTTTCTTTATAATGGGTGCGGTTTAAAAATTTATGAAATATGAAAAATTGGTGGTGTAAAATTTTAGGGACGATGGTTGACAGGGGTGCCAACTGGATGAAAATGGGTTTCCGGCTCGTTAGTTTTGGTTGACCGGCGGATGTAAACAAAAAGGTACTCACATGGTTTGATTAGGTTGAAAAGTCGGCGCGGGTGGGGGGGTTGGTTTTATTTCTGGCCCTGCGAGGAGCTCTCCGGCCGAGACATCGCTGTAAACTGAAGCTTTCGAGGTCCCCTCTCCCTCCCGAGTTGCCGACTCGCTGGGACGTTCGGGGAATCGAATCGATAGGGGCCGTCTAGACATGGCCCCCGTGCCCGGCCTGTACAACCTCTCCCACTCCGCACCCGAATTTGAACCATTTTTTAACTGAAACCCTTTTCTTTAATTATAAATCACGCGATTCGAACCAGCCGAACGCATTCGCCATATTGCCACTACAAATACCAAAACCTTTTCTCCAGAGCGCCACCCTATAACATTTACCACCACCCCCAATTTGATCCTACGTAGCTCCAGAACTTGTAGACCGAGAAATCCGTACAGGGTATCTTTTGATGCAGAATTTACCACTTTACAACGTTCGCAGCAATTTTGTTCATTTATGGACTTCTTTGGGAAATGGAGTTAGAAAATGTATGGAGGAAACTCCCCATAATTCGAACTTTCTAAATTATGGCTCTACAGACTTCTCCACATCAAATACTCCCCCCTCCACCTACACCTTTGCCCTAACGTGGGAACCCTCCTCCCACTCCCTTAGTACCCCAATTTGCGACAAATAGCCCAAACTGCCATATTTTGAATAAAGTAAAGTAGCCCAATTTGGGATAAATAGCCCAAACTGGCACCTTTTAAATTAATAAAGCCCCCCTCCCCGTCCCAATTAGCGATAAATAGCCCAAACTGCCATATTTTGAATGTGTAAAGTAGCCCAATTTGCGATAAATAGCCCAAACTGACACCTTTTAAATTAATAAAGCCCCCACCTCCGCCCCAATTTGCGATAAATAGCCCAAACTGCCAGATTTTGAATGTGTAAAGTAGCCCAATTTGCGATAACTAGCCCAAACTGGCATCTTTTGAATGCGTAAAGTAACTCAATTTGCTACAAATAGCCCAAATTTACACATCTAAAAGAGCCAGTTTGCGCTAGGTATCTATCTCAAATTGGGGGACTTAACACACTCAAAATATGGCAGTATGGGCTATTTTTTTTTTTTAGTAAATTGGGCTACTTATACATTCAAAAGATGCCAGTTTGGGCTATTTATCGCAAATTGGGGGACTCTATACATTCAAAAGAAGCCAGTTTGGGGTATTTTTAGTGAATTGGGGGACTTTACACATTGAAAAAATGTCAGTTTCTGCTGTTTATCGCAAATTGGGCTACTTTACACATGCAAAAGATGCCAGTTTGGGCTATTTATCGCAAATTGGGCTACTTTACTTATTCAAGAGATGCCAGTTTGGGCTATTTATCGCAAATTGGGGGACTCTATACATTCAAAAGAAGCCAGTTTGGGGTATTTTTAGTGAATTGGGGGACTTTACCCATTGAAAAGAAGCAAGTTTGGGCTATTTTTAGTACATTGGGCTACATTACACATTCAGTAGATGCCAGTTTGGGCTATTTATCGCAAATTAGGCTACTTTACTTATTCAAGAGATGCCAGTTTGGGGTATTTTTAGTGAATTGGGGGACTTTACACATTGAAAAAATGTCAGTTTCTGCTGTTTATCGCAAATTGGGCTACTTTACACATGCAAAAGATGCCAGTTTGGGCTATTTATCGCAAATTGGGCTACTTTACTTATTCAAGAGATGCCAGTTTGGGCTATTTATCGCAAATTGGGGGACTCTATACATTCAAAAGAAGCCAGTTTGGGGTATTTTTAGTGAATTGGGGGACTTTACCCATTCAAAAGAAGCCAGTTTGGGCTATTTTTAGTACATTGGGCTACATTACACATTCAGTAGATGCCAGTTTGGGCTATTTATCGAAAATTGGGCTACTTTACCCATCCAAAAAATGTCAGTTTCTGCTGTTTATCGCAAATTGGGCTACTTTACACATGCAAAAGATGCCAGTTTGGGCTATTTATCGCAAATTATGCTACTTTGCTTATTCAAGAGATGCTAGTTTGGGTTATTTATTTATAGCAAATTGGTGGACTTTACAAATTCAAAAGGGCAACTCAAAAAGCAGGATTGCCACTCGCCAGTTTGGGCAACCTGTCGCAAAAGTGGCCTCATTTTTGGATTTGGCAACCCTGCAATGGAGAAAAAATAAACAAACGAATTATCTCATTTTGTGCCCTTTTAGGCGTCAAAAAACGTGAGGAGCGGTCGGTAAATTAGGCGGAAGGCGTCCCGGAAACGCTTCGAGCGAAAAAAGTTCGAAAAGCCGAATGAATGGAGTAGTTGTAACGAAAAACGGGGCGGGAGAAAAGAAAAAGACGATCCTAGTATAAAAAGAATGAGAAAATTAAAAAGAGAATTTTTGAAAGGGAAGAAGACCGTTTTGTGGTCTTAAGACGTCCGAGGGAATAAAAGAGGAGTTGACTTGGTCAGTTCTGACCTTGACGCTTATTTTTCAAGAAGTCCGCCGTCCGACTCGCCTACCACGAGAAAACCGGCTTAAGACTCACTAAAAAAAAGTTCTTCTCACAATCAATAATTTAAAAAATCATTAATGTCTCCTATAGTCCTTCCCTGCTCTCGAAATCGCTCAAACTTCCTTTAGTTTTCACGCAACTGCCAAAAATTTCGTTTTCGATTTAGGTCGTGTTTATTATCGGAGGTTAGGTGATAAACCCGCGATAGCCCCGGTGCAGTATCGAATAATGCAGTTGAAGAGGCCAAAAATAGCGTTTAAATGATGAAGGACGAGTCGTCAAGGATACCGAAGACTTGAGTTGTTTAGGTCAGTGGTAAAGAGATTCTGAGTGTGGAGGCCCTGTTGCCGGATCTAACGTCATTTCTACCACCTTAGTCACTAAAAGAATGCCTGGATTTCGATTTACTAGTGGAGCTAGAAGTCCATTTTAGCGAGACATGGATATGAAGACTGAAGACTGAAGACTGAATGTGAAGAGGTCTTCATATTCATATCTAGGTAGATCGATGAGAAACTTCATGGATTGTGCCTCATGCCTCATTCAAAAAAAGGCACAAGGCACAATTCCGTGAGGCAATTCATGAGGCAAGAGGCACAATTCATGAAATATGATACATAATTCATGAGGAATGTGGCACAATTCTTGAGGCATGAGGCACAGTTCTTGAGGCATGAGGCACAACTCATTAAGAATGTTGCATAATTCATGAGGCGTGGGGCACAATTCATGAGGAATGTGGCAAAATTCATGAGGAATGTGGCACAATTCATGAGGAATGTGGCACTATTCATGAGGAATGTGGCACAATTCATGAGACACGAGGCACAATTCATGAGACACGAGGCACAACTCACGAGGCATGAGTCACGAGATGCAATGAGACCCTAGGCACAATTCATGAGGAATGTGGCACAATTAATGAGACCCTAGGCACAACTCACGAGGCATGAGGCACGAGACACAATGCATGAGGCATGAGGCACGATGCATGAGGCACGATGCATGAGGCACGAGGCACAATGCACGATGCATGAGGCATGAGGCACAATGCATGAGGCATGAGACACGAGGCACAATTTATGTGGCATTAGGCACGAGGCCCTATTTATGAGGCATGAGGCACGAGGCCCAATTTATGAGGCATGAGGCACAATTCATGAGGCATGAGGCACAATTCATGAGACATGAGGCACAATTTATTAGGCATGAGGCACGAGACACAATATTTATTATTTATGAGGCATTAGGCACGAGGCCCAATTGATGAGGCATTAGGTTCGAGGCCCAATTCATGAGGCATGAGGCCCAATTCATGAGGCACGAGGCCCAATTCATGAGGCATGAGGCCCAATTCATGAGACATGATGCAAAATGCATGAGGCACAAAACATGAGTCATGAGGCATTGAGTCATGGGGAGTGAGGCCAAACGCTTCAAATAGACGTTTGACCAAGTATTAGCCTCCAGGACGTTATATCGTAACAAACAAACAAACTTTTAAGAAGTTATTTGATGTTTTTTCGAGATGATTTAAGACGAATACAGATTGCGACGTCCTTGACATTTAAATTATAATTCGAACCGCTGAATTCGGCCAACAAAGAGTTTTAATTGGAGAAAAAGGATCTCTTTTCCCTTTGCGAAATATCTAGATTGTGCTATATTTAGAGGAGAGCGAATCTGGTTTCGGGGACCTCCAAAAATAAGAGGAGGGGGGGAGGGCCTTAAGAGGGGGATTATGTAATTTTAAATAAAAAAAAGTGAATGTCAATGGTATAGAGTCAATGGCAAGGTTGCGAACCTGCTCCCTTACAACCTCAACCTTGAAAAACTAAAGAGCCAAATGGCAACTCGTTTACCTACACCTTTCCGCGTGAATATCCCACGCTTCGCTCCTTTTTTTAGGAGCAAAAGAACGTTAATTAGCTAATAGAAATCCCATCCAAGTGCTTATAGACGCATGAGGCATCTGTACCTCGTGCCTCACATATGCCTCATTCATTGTGCCCCATGCCTCAAGGAACGAAATCTAGTGAAGGGGGCCTTTAGTGCCCAAAATGGGTAAAAAAATCAAGCTAAAAAGGGCCCTTTTTCATCGCCAAGGAGATAAATTTATTTTAAAGGATCCTAGTGCTCAAAAAGGGTCAAAAATCAAGCTACAAAGGCCCCATTTCGTCGTAAAGTAACAAAATCTAGTTAAAAGGGCTCCTAGTGCCCGAAAAGGGTCAAAAATCAAGCTAAAAAGGGCCCCATTACGTCATAACGCAACAAAATATAGTTATAAAGGCTCCTAGTGCCCGAAAAGGGCCAAATATCAAGCTAAAAAGGGCCCCATTTCGTGGCAAAGGAATAAAATCTAGTTAAAAGGGCTCCTAGTGCACGAAAAGGGTCAAAAATCAAGCTAAAAAGGGCCCCATTTCGTCATAACGCAACAAAATATAGTTAAAAAGGCTCCTAGTGCCCGAAAAGGGTCAAATATCAAGCTAAAAAAGGCCCAATTTCGTGGCAAAGGAATAAAATCTAGTTAAAAGGGCTCCTAGTGCCCAAAAAGGGTCAAAAATCAAGCTAAAAGGGCCCTTTTTCATCGTAAAGGAATAAAGTCCGCTAAAATCTAGTTAAAAGGGCTCCTAGTGTCCAAAAAGGGTCAAAAATGAAGCTAAAAAGGGCCCAATATCGTCGTAAAGTAACAAAATCTAGTTAAAAGGGCTCCTAGTGCCCAAAAAGGGTCAATAATCAAGCTAAAAAGGGCCCTATTTCGTCGTAAAGTAACAAAATCTAGTTAAAAGGGCTCCTAGTGCCCAAAAAGGTCAAAAATCAAGCTAAAAAGGGCCCCATTTCGTCGCAAAGTAACAAAATCTAGTTAAAAGGGTTCCTAGTGCCCGAAAAGGGTCAAAAATCAAGCTAAAAAGGGCCCCATTTCGTCGTAAAGTAACTAAATCTAGTTAAAAGGGCTCCTAGTGCCCAAAAAGGGTGAAAAATCAAGCTAAAAAGGGCCCTTTTTCATCGTAAAGGAATAAAATCCGCTAAAATCTAGTTAAAAGGGTTCCTAGTGTCCAAAAAGGGTCAAAAATCAAGATAAAAAGGGCCCCATTTCGTCGTAAAGTAACAAAATCTAATCTAGTTGAAAGGGCTCCTAGTGCCCAAAAAGGGTGAAAAATCAAGCTAAAAAGGGCCCTTTTTCATCGTAAATGAATAAAATCCGCTAAAATCTAGTTAAAAGGGCTCCTAGTGCCCAAAAAGGGTCAAAAATCAAGATAAAAAGGGCCCCTTTTCGTCGTAAAGTAACACAATCTAGTTAAAAGGGCTCCTGGTGCCCGAAAAGGGTCAAATATCAAGCTAAAAAGGGCCCAATTTCGTCATAACGCAACAAAATATAGTTAAAAAGGCTCCTAGTGCCCAAAAAGGGTCAAAAATCAAGCTAAAAGGGCCCTTTTTCGTCGTAAAAGAATAAAATCCGCTAAAAAGGGCCCTTTTTCATCGTAAAGGAATAAAGTCCGCTAAAATCTATTTTAAAGGATCCTAGTGCTCAAAAAGGGTCAAAAATCAAGCTACAAAGGCCCAATTTCGCCGTAAAGTAACAAAATCTAGTTAAAAGGGCTCCTAGTGCCCAAAAAGGGTCAATAATCAAGCTAAAAAGGGCCCTATTTCGTCGTAAAGTAACAAAATCTAGTTAAAAGGGCTCCTAGTGCCCAAAAAGGGTCATAAATCAAGCTAAAAAGGGCCCCATTTCGTCGTAAAGTAACAAAATCTAGTTAAAAGGGCTCCTAGTGCCCAAAAAGGGTCATAAATCAAGCTAAAAAGGGCCCCCATTTCGTCGTAAAGTAACAAAATCTAGTTAGAAAGGCTCCTAGTGCCCAAAAATGATCCTTTTTTCGTCGTAAAAGAAGAAAATAGTCCAAACTGCCCCTGGGGTCCAAATCAAACTATAAAGGGCCCCTTTTCATCGAGAATAAACAAAATCTCGTTATAATGACCCTTTTTGCCCAAAAAAGATCAAAATCTGAGCTAAAATGGGCCCCTTTTCGTCGTATAGGAAGAAAATCTAGTTAAAAAGGCCCTCAGTGTCCAAAAATCACCGTATTATCCATTCCATTGGGCAGTACCCATCAAAAATTGCATTATTAGACAACCATCATGAATTGATAAATTACCCATCATGCATCGCGTGGACGGAACGTACCCATCATCCATTGCCAGAGTAGCAAGGGAGTACATAATTGTAATCATTGCTTCAGATGAATGAACGCCATATAATTCTGAGGCGCCTTTTCGAATAAAAAAGGAGGAAAAGGGCAAATAAATCGAACGCTTTGTAATGTATGTAGGTTTTGATTGTGTCCGCCGGGTTAAGTGGATGCAGGGAAGGAAAATTGAAAACCGGTTTCTCTGGACGTCTAACCGGGTCTCTTAAAAAGCAGCTTCGTTTCTTCACGTACGCCTCACCGTCTCCCGTTGTCCGAGTCTCGCCGGGGCTCCTTTTATTTTATTACCCTTCCTCCTTATCGATTCAAAAGCTACAAGTTCGAAAATAATGGACGCCTCTTGAGTTATTACGCAACCTCTTGTGGTTTCCAGGCTACTTGTCGCTCAAAATATCCGATTATCGCCGCGGATTTTTCGTGAGAGAACAAAAGGGGACACGGAGATTCGTCTTAAGGTGGTGGGGACGGTTCGGGACTTCGTGTTCGAGTCTCAAGGACAACGAATTCCACTGTCCCCGACCTTGAAAAAACGCCGGCGATCATCCAGCTCCCTACGCTCACGGGACCGCTCCATACTCCGCCACAAATCGATCCTAAATGAAAGACCTCAAAAAAATGGAACAAATGGGAAAAAAAGATTTTTTTTTTCAATGATTACATTCTTGCTCCAACATTGCACAGGAGTCCCTTTGCCTCACCCCCCTGGCAAGCTCGGAACTCTTATTCTTCTGACCCCTTTATTACGTCATTATTCCTCTTCATATAAGTAATGAGACTTTAAGATCGATTATGACACTTGGCGGTCGATTCGGACCGTATAATTACTTAATTAGGGAACTTTTGGTCTATTTCTTGACACTTTTACTACAATTCTGACACTTTAAGATGGGTTTCGTTCGTTTTGACGTGGTTGTGACACTTTTGGTTCGATTAATTGGCCCTTTTATTATGATTATGGCACTTTTAGATTTTATTTTGATTGTAACACTTTGATTACGATTATGACACTTTAAGATAAATTACGACACGTTAAGATCGATTACGGCACTTTAAGATCGATTACGGCACTTTAAGATCGATTACGGCACTTTACGATCGATTACACTTTAAGATCGATTACGACACTTTGAGATTGTTATGACACTTTGAAAAAGATTACGACACTTTAAGATAAATTACGACACTTTAAGACAAATTACGACACTTTAAGACAAATTACGACACTTTAAGATAAATTACGACACTTTAATTAAGACTATGACACTTTGAGATAAATTACGACACTTTAATTAAGACTATGACACTTTGAGATACATTACGGCACTTTGAGATAAATTACGACACATAGAGATACATTACGGCACTTTGAGATAAATTACGACACATAGAGATAAACTACGGCACTTTGAGATAAATTACGCCTTTTTGAGATAAATTACGACACTTTGAGATCCATTACGACACTTTGAGATCCATTACGACACTTTGAGATAAATTAAGACACTTTGAGATAAATTACGACACTTTGAGATAAATTACGACACTTTGAGATAAATTACGACACTTTGAGATAAATTACGACACTTTGAGATAAATTACGACACTTTGAGATAAATTACGACACTTTGAGATAAATTACGACACTTTGAGATAAATTACGACACTTTGAGATAAATTACGACACTTTGAGATAAATTACGACACTTTGAGATAAATTACGACACTTTGAGATAAATTACGGCACTTTGAGATCAATTACGACACTTTGAGATAAATTACGGCACTTTGAGATCAATTACGACACTTTGAATTCAATTACGACACTTTGAGATCAATTACGACACTCTATGATAAATTACGACACTCTAAGATCAATTACGACACTTCAAGGTCGATTACGGCACTTTGAGATCGATTACGACACTTTTAGATAGATTACGACACTTTGAGACCAATTACGACACTTGAATTTCAAGATTGGGTCTGTTCCATTTGATTGTGACACTGATTTTGGCACTTCATGAACGATTTTGGATGATATTAGCGACTATGACACTCCAGCATAGTTTTTGATCTCTCTTTATGCGATTATGGCACTTTAGGATCACCTTGATCCTTTCATTACAACATTACGGCTCATTAATATCGTCATTGATCAAATATTAACGTTTGTCCCTTTTTTACGCTATTATGACACTTTTAAGTACATTTCTGACCCTTTTGAAGTTAAGTGACACTTGAAGGACGAGAATGTGTAATTTTGGTTGGGATAGGCTAAACCTTCAAGACCTAAGGGTCTTGAGGTGCAGAAACGGGGGCATGAAATTCGGGCGGGGGAACAAAAGAGGCTTAGGAGGAACAAAGGAACCGTTCCCTCCTCCTCTATCGCCTTTCAAGGTTCCCCAAAACACGATTTCCGGGTTTTCAAACGTCGACGCTATCTCGAAACAAAAAGCGAAAAAAACAAGGAAGTGTCCGGGGGCCTATGACGTTTGCCGAGTTCCAACATTTCGGGGTCGCGAGATGAAAATTTCAAGTCGGACGTTTAAAAAAAGCGTGAAAGACTCGACAATGAACTCTTGACATGCGATCTCGTCGAATTACGCGTCGATAGAAACACGTGACTCGATTATGAGGGAATCACGATATTACTCCTTTTCGAATATGACGGGGGTGGTTAGGAAGACCAGAAAAGGGTCTTTTCTTGTGAAAAAGGTTTAAAATGTGGCTAAAAAGGGTCGTTTGTAGTCGAAAAGGGTCTTTCCTTGGTCGAAAAGGGGCCTTTTCTAGGTCGAAAAGGGTCTATGCTTGTCTAAAAGGGCCCTTTCTTGTCGCAAACCCTTTTCGACTACAAAAGACCCTTTTCGACTACAAAAGAAAAGGGTCTTTTTTTGGTCAAAAGGGTCTTTTCTTGTCGAAAAAGGGCTTTACTTGTCTAAAACGGCCCTTTCTGGTCAAAAAGGGTCTTTTGTAGTGGAAAAGAGTCTTTTCTTGGTCAAAAAGGGTTTCCTTGTCGCAAAAGGTCTTTGCTTGTCTAAAAAGGCCTTTCTTGTCGAAGACCCTTTTCAACCAGAACGGACCCTTTTCGACTACAAAAGACCCTTTTCGACAACAAAAGACCCTTTTCGACTACAAAATAAAAGGGTCTGTTGTAGTCGAAAAGGGTCTTTTCTTCTTTAAAAGGGTATTTTCTTGTCGAAAAGGGTCGAAATCTGGCTGAAAAAGGTATTTTCTGGTCATGAAAGGATAAAAATCTGTCCAAAAAGTGTCTGTTTTGTCATACGACAAAAGGGTCAAAATCTGGCTGAAAAGGGCCTTTTCTCGTCGAAAAATCCGCTAAAAGGGTCAAAATGAGGCCAGAATGGATCTTCTATTGTCCGAAAACGGTCAAAATCTGGCTGAAAAGGGTCTTTTCCTAACAAAAAGGGTCATTATAGGACTCTGTAGGTGGAACTACAATAAAACGCAATAAAATCAATTGAAATATTATTTATTTTTAAAAAAGTAAAAACAATAACGTCATCCAAACCCAAAAAAGCAATTTTCAATCGCTATTTCTGAGAAAGTTATAATATTTCCTGACTTCGTCATTCTTCTCAATCATCGGTAACTCTAGGTAGGTCAAACTGCAACAAAAAAGTAAATTTTTAACTTTCAGAACGTTTTACAACAGACAAGGACTCTAGGGAGGTTCTGGATAGGTTATCTTTGGAAACTAATAACTATTGGGGGGGGGGAGATCTTCTCTCTGATTGGCTACTGTGTCTTACATTTGTCCAATGTCTTTCTTATCCAAAAGGCACCTAACGGCATAAATGAGCTCAAACGCAGGTTTACATCCACCATTCCTCATCGACATATCGATCAAAAACTTATGCAACCGAACGCTCACTTTCCTCTTTATCCTCTCATCTTTCAGCACCAAATTCTTCACATAAATCTTCGCCAAATTCTCAATCTCATTGTAGAGAGTTTGAATCATCTAAAAAAAGTTATTTTGCATCCAAAAAGACTCTTTTTTACTTCTTTTTCATTCAAATTTTGAGAAGAAAAGTCTTTGTTGCTGTATCGCTCGATCAATGATGGAAACACGGTGTAAAGCAATTCTCCAAGGAAAACCCATCTTTCTGGATACATATCTGCATACTTAATCAATGTGTTCGCTATTATTTCATTGTGTAGTTCATTCTAAAAGAAAAATTTTTTTTGACCGTTTAAATGCCCGTAACTCCCACAATTTTTGATCAATTTTATTGATATTTATACCGTTGGAAAGCTCTTTTAAGCAGCTTTACAACGGTATAAATATTGATAAAATTGATCAAAAATTGTGGGAGATACGGGCATTTGAACTTACAGAGCCGAGTTGTTTTAAAATTAGAGTGAAGAATTCGAAATCGTAGACTCCTTTGAGAGCAGCGGAACAGAACCTCAATATGGCAGAACAGCAATCGGGCATTTTTCCCAGTTCTAGAAATTTAATGATAAAAAAATGAAATGGAAAGTAAACTTACGGATGTGCATAACCTGGCACGATTTCGACTGTTTGAACACTTCGAGTGCATGTTGGAACAAAAGTTTCAAAACTTCAGAGTTCAAATAGGACTTTTTCTTCCATTCTGAGGACGGGATGGATGTACTTGTTGTGACGATGAACTCGAATAGGATTAAAGTCACTTCAAATGCCTAAAAAAGATGTAAAAATTTGATTTTTGCGGATAAAAAAGGAACGTACGGCTCTTTTGACTTGAGATGAATGATCTTTGGTCAAAAAGCGTACTAGGACTTCTTGGAGATTGGCTGCGCGATTGATTGAATTGTTCTCGTTGATGTATAAAAGGCCGGCGTTGTCTGCAGGTGCTCCCTTGAACGTGTCCCTTCTTTTCTTTAAAATCTCGCAGAGAAAAACGAAAAGAGTCATTATCTGGAAGAAAAAAGAGAAATTAAGTTTGATGAATGAAAAAAGAAAATACAAGGTCGTCCGATTTGGGTGTCCTGCAGTACATAAGTTGGCAAAGCTTGTCCATCGAGGATTGCCAAAGTTTGTAGTGGTCGCCGACGTCGAAATATTTTGCTGAGCAGATGATACGGGCGCGATCCTAGAAAAATAATTTAAATTAATGAGAGTGATTGATTGACCAAAAAAAAAAAAAAGGGGGGGGGTTAACGTAGGCTGCAGTAAGTTAAAAGAGGGGGGAGGTGGGGGCCATGGGGGAGGGCATATTGGGGGAGGTATAGCAGGGTTGAGAGGGTAATGAATGAGTGAGGAAGGGGGCAGGGTTGGTGGATATGAGTGGAATTTGAGGGATTTGGGGGGAAGTTTGGGGATGTAGGAGGAAGTTGGGAGGGGATATAAGGGGAAGTTGGGAGGGGAAAAAAGGGGAAAGTTGGAAGGAAATATAGGGGAAGTTAGGGGATATAGGGGAAGTTAGGGGATATAGGGGGAAGTTAGGGGATATAGGGAGGAAGTTAGGGGGGAAGTTAGTTAGGGGATAGGGGAAGTGAGGGGTTATAGGGGGAAGTAGTGGGGGAGAAATAGGGAAGGGGAAGTGGGGATGGGTTGGGGATTAGGGGTAAGTTGTTGGTATAGGTGGAAGTTAGGGGATACAGGGGGGGGAGATAGGGGATACAGGGGGAAGTTAGGGGATACAGGGGGAAGTTAGGGGATACAGGGGGAAGTTAGGGGATACAGGGGGAAGTTAGGGGATACAGGGGGAAGTTAGGGGATACAGGGGGAAGTTAGGGGATACAGGGGGAAGTTAGGGGATACAGGGGGAAGTTAGGGGATACAGGGGAAGTTAGGGATACAGGGGGAAGTTAGGGGATACAGGGGGAAGTTAGGGGATACAGGGGAAGTTAGGGGATACAGGGGGGAAGTTAGGGGATACAGGGGGAAGTTAGGGGATAAGGGGAAGTTAGGGGATAGGGGAAGTTAGGGATACAGGGGGAAAGTTAGGGGATATAGGGGGAAGTTAGGGGATACAGGGGGAAGTTAGGGGATACAAGGGAAGTTAGGGGATACAGGGGGAAGTTAGGGTTAGAGGGGGATACAGTGGGGAAGTTGGGAGGGGATATAGGAGGAAAGTTGGGAGGGGATATAGGGGGAAGTTAGGGATATAGGGGGACGTTAGGGGATACAGGGGGGAGTTAGGGGATACAGGGGGGAAGTTAGGTTAGAGGGGGGAAGTTAGAGTTTAGAGGGGAGGAAGTTAGGAGTTAGAGGGGGGAAGTTAGAGTTAGAGGGGGGGGAAGTTAGGTTAGAGGGGGGATACAGTGGGGAAGTTGGGAGGGGATATAGGGGGAAGTTGGGAAGGGTTATAGGAGGGAAGTTGGGAAGGGGTTTAGGGGGAAGTTGGGAGGGGATATACAGGGGAAGTTGGGAGGGGATATACGCTGGAAGTTGGGAGGGGATATAGGGGGGAAGTTGGGAGGGGATATAGGGGGGAAGTTGAGAAGGGATATAGGAGGGAAGTTGGGAGGGGATATAGGGGATATAGGGGGGACGTTAGGGGATATAGGGGGAAGTTAGGGGATACAGGGGGAAGTTAGGGTTAGAGGGGGGATACAGGGGGAAGTTGGGAGGGGGATATAGGAGGGAAGTTAGTGGATATAGGAGGGAAGTTAGGGGATATAGGAGGGAAGTTAGTGGATATAGGAGGGAAGTTAGGGGATATAGGAGGGAAGTTAGGGGATATAGGAGGGAAGTTAGGGGATATAGGAGGGAAGTTAGGGAATATAGGCGGAAGTTAGGGATATAGGGGAAGTTAGGGATATAGGGGAAGTTAGGGGATATAGGGGGAAGTTAGGGGATATAGGGGGAAGTTAGGGGATATAGGGGAAGTTAGGGGATATAGTGGGAAGTTAGGGGATATAGGGGGAAGTTAGGGGATATAGGGGGAAGTTAGGGGATATAGGGGGAAGTTAGGGGATATAGGGGAAGTTAGGGGATATAGGGGAGCTGGGGGTTATATGGGGGAAGTGGTGGGGAAGAAATAGGGGAAGTTGGGGGATGGGTTGGTGATGTAGGGGTAAGTTGGTGGTATAGGTGGAAGTTGGGTATTTAGGGGGAGAAATAGAGGGAAGGTCATGTAGTGAAGTTGAGGATATAGGCGAAAGTGATGGGAAGGTGGGTCAAGGTAATTATTCCATTAGTTGGCGAATTAAACAGTCAATGATATTTACATCAGCGTTAAAATTGAACGAGAAGAATCCCCTAAAGTTGTATGTCATGGATGCTTTGATCAACAGTTCGATTTGAGGTTTCAGCTCCGCATCGTACATCGTGAGCTTCTCTATGATGTGCAGAGTAAGGCACGACTCTTCTATCAAAGTCGCTTCCATCGATACGGTGATAAGAGCGACGCACACTTTGGCGATGTCCACTATCGCTTTTTTCTGAAAAACAAGCTAAATAGGACAGTCAAATAGTTGGAATACCTCAGCGATGACAGAACGGACGAAATATTGAGGCATTTTGATCAACAAAGCCAAAGCTCGGTGGTCTCCGGACAATTTGGTGATTTCCAGCAAAGTGAAGAATCCTTTAATGAAGACAAAAGTGAATTCATTCCTTATAGTGAGGACGGTCGCACTATTCATATGGCGAATAACATTCTAAAAATACGAATAAAATCACGTTTTCTCGCTCGAAACTCACAGAACGGTAAATCGGGACAAATCCTGTCGTTATTTTACGAACAAAAGCAGAAAACAACTTCATAAAATCATAAACTTCTTCTTCCCTGCAATCCTGAAGGCATATCATCCACGTCGTCCAGGTAAAATTCGGCTTTATTTTATGAATCATGGCATCCATAAGTAAATCCTCATTATCAAGCTAATAAATTAATAAATTAAAGATATAAATTGATTAAAAAACAACTTTTATCCATTTCTCTGGCGAGGAGTCCGAAATATACTTGTATAAAGATGTCTCAGAATCCTATAAAAGGTTATCTTTAGTTAGGTTATAGAAACTTAACCTTACGTATGAATGATGCACTACGTCCCTTAACGTTTTTAAAATCTTCATCGGGTCCGAATCAATGCCATGATACTCGTACACGACTTCTCCAGCTAAAATGGCAAAAGCTTGATTTTTTGAATATAAATAAAAGTAGATCGTCTCAAGCTCAAGCCTGTTCAGGTCAATCTTCATATATTTAGCGACCGACGAGATAATCCTGAGGGTCAAAAGAGCGAAATCGTTGCTTATACGGAGAGCAAGGATTAAGTCGCTTTTGACATAGTTGAAAAGTCGCTTTTGCCACATTAGGTTTTCCTCGCGGCACAAAAGAAGATACAGGATCAAAAATGCGATGCCGCGGTGATCCAAATTTTGCTGGCGGATCCCATCCAGGATGGTCAGCATCCATCGATCTTTGTCGTCCCTTTCGCATCCAATAGTCGAGAGCATAATCTCGTTTAAAAGGTTATTAAGTCGGCTAAAAATAATAATTAAAAATGTTTCGTAAATCGATAAAATTACCAAAGCGGCGATTTATTTATGACGAAAGGTCCGTGAGACTGGCATTTTCTGAAAATAAAGTTGTTTGTTTTTTTAAGTTTTGTTTATGAGTCACTCGATAGATAATTTTCTGAATACTTACGTGCAGAGTGTCCTGAAGAAGAAGAACTGGACAACATTGTTGATTTTAAAAAATGATTCTACGCATTCATTATATTTGACTGATTTAGGATTGACTAAGGATAGATTGAAGTCTGTGGCGTAGAGTTTTTTGATCTTCTCGTATTCTTTGTTTAGAGTATGGATGAGAGTCATACCTGGGAATAACAAAAAATTAGAAATAAATTAAACGAAAATGCCGAACCGAGGATTTGGGCGACAAGTCTGAACATGTCGAATGCTCCGGAGGACATGTTTAGGTAAGGTTTCATGATTTGGTCCATGAATTGGTAGTTATAGATGAGCTGAGCGGAGGAGCTTTCGAAGACGATGGAGAGGAATTTGGTGAATTTTCGCTGGAAATCGACTTCGTGGGTTACGAACGGCGAAAGGCTTTCGTTCGCTGCCTGGAAAATTGAGGTGAAAATTAATGGGAGAGGGAGATTGGTTTCTCCTAAACCCCCCCATTCTTCTAGTTGGATTCTACTTGGCAGTACAGAAGCCAATCTCCATCACTTAAGCATTCTAGACGTCTTTTAGCTTAAATTACTCATTGATGGAAATTTAAACCTTTTTGGACCATAAAGCACTTGGTAATGGACCCAAAAGTGGTCTCTCCTGCTAAAAAATGGCCATCTTGTCCATCTAAACCAGAGGCTCCCAAACTTTTTCACAGTGGGCCCACCTTTTGAACAAATGGAAACCTGTGTGCCCCCCCCCCCCCCCCCCCCCCGCCAAAAAAATAAAGTTGTTAATTTTGAAGTTTTCAAAGAAAAAATGTAGATTTTGAGGTTTTTGACAAAATAAATTGCACTTTAAACGCTGATTCTGAGGTTTTTTTTACAAAAAATTGGCTCTTAAGACCTAGATTTTGAGGTTTTTTGACGAAAATTGGACTTTAAAAATGTTGATTTTGAGGTTTTTTACGAAAATTTGGCTCTTGAGCATTGATTTTGAGGTTTTTGGACGAAAATTTGGCTCTTATGCATCGATTTTGAGGTTTTTTGAAGAAAATTTGGCTCTTAAAACCTTGATTTTGAGATTTTTGACAAAAAAAGGCTCTTAAAACTATGATTTTGAGGTTTTTGGACGAAAATTGGGCTTGGCAAATGTTGATTTTGAGATTTTTGACGAAAATTTGGCCCTTAAAACCTTTATTTTGATGTTTTTGACGAAAAATGTCTCTTAGAACTTTCATTTTGAGGTTTTTGGACAATAATTGGGCTTTACAAATGTTGATTTTGCGTTGATTTGGCCCTAAAACCTTGATTTTGAGATTTTTGACGAAAAAGGCTCTTAAAACTTTAATTTTGAGGTTTTTGGACGAAAATTGGGCTTCATAATTATTGTTGAGTTTTGTGACGAAAATTTGGGCTCTTAAAACCTTGATTTTGAGGTTTTTGACGAAAATTTGGGCTCTTAAAAAATTAATTCTGATATTTTTGACAAAAACGGAAAAAATGCTCTTAAAACTTTTATTTTGAGGTTTTTGGAATAAAATTGGGCTTTACAAATGTCGATTTTGAGTTTTTTGACGAAAATTTGGGCTCTTAAAACCTTGCTTTTGAGGTTTTTGATGAAAATTTGGGCTCTTAAAACCTTTATTATGAGATTTTTGACGAAAAAAGGCTCTTAAAACTGATTTTGAGGTTTTTGGACGAAAAGGCTTTACAACTGTTGATTTTGAGGTTTTAGACGAAGATTAGTGCTCTTAAAATGTCGATTTTAAGGTTTTTGATGAAAAATAGCCTTAAAATATGTTCAGAAAGAAAAGAAAAACTAAATTTTTGGGGAATATTTGAAGAAAAAAAAATCTTGAGCCTGCCCACGCCCCCCTAGGGCCCGCGCCCCGCAGTTTGGGAACCACTGAACTAAACGGAAAAGTCACCCACCCTAATACTGGTAAAATAACTCTTCTGGACATTCTGATCCGCATGATAATCGAAGCTCATCCATCCTCCAGCGTTGTAAAGAACCTCGACCATCTGTACAGTCCCGAGTTCCGGATCTTTGATGAAAGTTTTCAAATACATTTCGGCGACATCCTCAAAAAATAAACTTTTTACTCGCAAATTTTACAAAAAAAAAAAACTTACTTCGACCGGAATGAAGTCCGAATTGAGAAGTTTAATGTACGCGACCATTTTTTAAAGAATAAAACATTAAAAAAGAGTAAAAACAAGTCGACTCCTCTTTGATAAATAAAAGACTGTCGCCCCTGGCGGATTGTTCTATAAACTAAACAGTCACGAGTCACCGCTCAATGTTGCCAACCCAAAAACCAAACGGTTTTTTCGCTTCTAAACTCAAATTAATATACAGGGATCATAAAAATGTATAAATTAATATGCAGGGATCATAAAAATGTATAAATTAATATGCAGGGATCATAAAAATGTATAAATTAATATGCAGGGATCATAAAAATGTATAAATTCATGGATTAATTGCAACATTATACTGAACAGTGTTGCCAAACTAAGAATCCACACAAAATTTCCCTACTTGAAAGGAAGAAAAAAATTCAAAACATCCTATTTTATTTTAAATCATGTCGATTACAAAGAAAATTAAAAAATAACAATAATTTGATACTACGCAACTAGTAAATAAATGCATTTTTTTATTGTTTATTAAAAAATAGTGTACACAGACGATTAGTTTAAAAAAAATTTCCACAAAATGCCAAGCGATGAGTCACTTTTTGTGGCACGATGACTAACGATTATCACTAAAGTAGCAAAATGTAAAAAGTAGGTACAAAAAAAAAAAAAAATTTACAAATTTGATTAATTTCGTCCATTTAAATTGAGAATCGGACCAATTTGACTAGTCATAAAGACGAAATTTGATGAAAAATCAAGTGTTTTTAAGTCTTTTGAGATATTTGTTCGGGATTTGAAACTGATTGCACAATAAGGAACTTGGACGTAACTTTGGGAGATTCCATTTTTTAAAAAAATTGTTTTTTATCAGTCAGCACTTGATTTTAACTTTTTGTGCTTTCCTTGAGATCAATTTCATTTGAAAACACGAAATTTTGTATCAAGGGAAGAAGAAGGCACAGTCTTACCAGAAGATAAAATAAATTGACCCTGTGGAAAATAAAAAAGGAAAAAGAAAATTGGCACGAAAAAGAAAAGTTAATCGGAAACGTCCCTATATGGGATTTCGGATGCGATGTTGAAATCTTCAAGGTACGACGTGAGAAATTCGAATGTTGGACGCTTTTCGGGTTCCGCTTCCCAACATTGGAGCATTATTCGGTATATCGGGTCCGGGACGTGGTGCGAAGCAGGTTTTGGCATTCTGTACCCTCGCTCGACCTGTTCGATCACTTCTCGACCATGCATTCCTAGAAAAAAACAAAAACCAATAAGTAAATGCCTAAAAGGAAAATTTTTCAGTTTTTGGCCTCTAGCTCGAAAACTATAAGTTCTAGCGACTTGATCACTAAGTGCAAAATGAAAGATCATTAAATTCTGCTTAAAATGAGCTTTTAAAAGTTAAAATTGGTCAAGCCATTCAGGAGATATCGATGGTTTAACGGAAAGTCCTAGAAAGTCGATACTAGCGAATTGGAACTTTTTTCAGTTTTTGACCTCTAGCTCGAAAAATATTGGTTCTAGCGACTTGACCACTAAGTACAAAATGAAAGATCATTGAATTCTGCTTAAAATGAGCTTTTAAAAGTTAAAATCGGTCTAGCCATTCAGGAGATATCGATGGTTAAACAGAAAGTCCTAGGAAGTTGATAATAGCATCCAGTTTTTGACCTCTAGCTTGAAAACTAAGGGTTCTAGCGACTTGACCACTAATTACAAAATGAAAGACCATTAAATTCTGCTTAAATTGAGCCTTTAAAAGTCAACATTAGTCAAGCCATTTAGGAGATATCGATGGTTAAACAGAAAGTCCTAGGAAGTTGATAATAGCATCCAGTTTTTGACCTCTAGCTTGAAAACTAGGGGTTCTAGCGAATTGACCACTAAGTACAAAATGAAAGACCATTAAATTCTGCTTAAATTGAGCCTTTAAAAGTCAACATTGGTCAAGCCATTCAGGAGATATCGATGGTTAAACAGAAAGTCCTAGGAAGTTGATAATAGCATCCAGTTTTTGACCTCTAGCTTGAAAACTAGGGGTTCTAGCGAATTGACCACCAAGTACAAAATGAAAGATCATTAAATTTTGCTTAAAATGAGCCTTCAAAAGTAAAAATCGGTCTAGCCGTTTAGGAGATATCGATGGTTAAACGGAAAGTCCTAGAAAGTCAATACTAGCGAATTGGAACTTTTTCAGTTTTTGACCTCTAGCTTGAAAACTATGGGTTCTAGCGACTTGACCACTAAGTACAAAATGAAAGATAATTGAATTTTGCTTAAAATGAGCCTTCTAACGTCAAAATCGGTCCAGCCATTGAGGAGATATCGATGGTTAAACGGAAAGTCCTAGAAAGTAGCATCCTACATTGGAACTTTTTTCCTGACCATCCATAACTCCTGAACGGCTAGACCGATTTTGACATTAGAAGGCTCATTTTAATCAAAATTTAATCATCTTTCATTTAGTACTTAGTGGTCATGTCGCTAGAACCCATAGTTTTCATGCTAGAGGTCAAAAACTAAAAAAAAGACCAAAAATTACCTGGATATGGCACTTGTCCATAAGTGAAGACTTCCATTAAAAGGATTCCATACGACCAAACGTCAGATTTGATGGAAAACCTTCCATAAACGATCGCCTCCGGTGCAGTCCACTTGACAGGAAACCTCGAACCTGGAAGTCAATAAGTAAATTTTTTTTCGTTTTTCCACTCTTTTACCTTGTCTAGGGCAATATTCGTCATCTTCGATCACCCTGGCGAGTCCAAAATCACAAATTTTCGCAATATTGTTTTCACCAATGAGGACATTTCGGGCAGCAAGATCTCTATGGATGAGCTGCTTCATTTCCAAATAGTTCATCCCGCTCGCCACTTGATATGCAATGTATATCAAATCTTGGAGCGCCAGATCTTTTCCGTCGCCGTTTCTTAAAAACTCCAGAAGGGAGCCATTCTTCATGTATTCGGTCACAATGTAGACTGGCTCTTGCTTAGAGCAAACGGCATACAATGCTACCAAACGGTCGTGCCTGAATTTCTTCATGATGGCCGCCTCTTGAAGAAATGCTTGCGTAGACATGGCTCCTTGCTTCAATGTTTTGACAGCAACTTCAGTCGTGTTTCTCCATTTGCCATACCAAACTTGACCAAAATGTCCTTGCCCGAGTTTATGCACGAGTTGAATCTCATTGCGGTCGATTTCCCAATGGTCGCGCAATTGCGGAGCCAGGTCCCAAATTTGCGGCTTCGGCCTAGGGCATGGTTTGGACAAAACGTGGCATAGACCTAGTGCGTTCTTTGTGTATGCTTGGACCAAAGCAGGGAGTGTAGGAAAAGTTTGATTTGTTGCTATAAAATAGCCTTCTTCTCCTGAAGGCTTTACTTTATAATGTTTGACATGGTAACCTCTGGATTGTTCCCAATCTTTGACAGAAAGAGAATATCCGCTTGGGTTGTGCTCGGAATCTCGGACTAAAAACGTCCCTCTAGGCTCTTCTTCGACCATAAGAAGCTTTTCCGCTTCTTTTCTTGATATTTTGCCAAAGTACCAATCTTCGCTTTCGACGGATTTTTCGAGAGCGACAAAATTCCAAGGGATGAGACCTTCGTCGCCGGTCCGGAGGTGGCGAACTTTCCACCAGTCGGATTCGCTGTCGTCGAGGACTTCCATGCGGTCGCCTTTTACAAAACTGACGTCGGAGGCTTCTCTGCTCTGGTAGTTATAGACGGCGACGACGATTTTATGGCGTGCTATTGTCAGAGTGTTTTGAACTAAAAAAGAGTTTAGGATGATGTTTCGGATGGCGATTGGTGATTACCTTGTCTATCTCGGTATTCGGACGGTGTGGTCGGTGTGCGGATTATGTCGACTCCTTGTCTTTTGAGTTGGCCCGGACGATTCGGGTCGGGCGTGTAGCGTGGTTCCGCTACTCCCATTTCCATGCCGATTTTATACCCTTGTTGGTACACTGCGAATAAATCAAGAGAACAATGAAACTCAACAAAATGGCTGATGCGATAGACGTGAGTGACACAATGTTCCAAGTAGATCTTCTGGGGGGGTTAGGTTTGGTAGATCTTCAGAGGGGTAGGATTGGTAGATCGTCGGAGGGTTACGTTTAGTAGATCGACAGTGGTAGGATTGGTAGATCGTGGGGGTTGAAGGTTCAGGTAGATCGTCAGGGGTGAGGTTAGGTTCAGGTAGATCGTCATGGGGTTAGGTTTGGTAGATTGTCAGAGGGTTACGTTTAGTAGATCGACAGGGGTAGATTGGTAGATCGTGTTCAGGTAGATCGTCAGGGGATAGGATTGGTAAATCACAGGGGGTAGGATTAGTAGATCGTCTGGGGTAGTATTAGTAGATAGTCTGGGGTAGGATTAGAAGATCGTCAGGGGGTAGGATGGGTAGATAGTCTGGGGTAGGATTGGTAGATAGTCTTGTGTAGGATTGGTAGATAGTCTGGGGTAGGATTGGTAGATCGTCAGGGGTAGGATTGGTAGATCGTCAAGAGGGGTAGGATTGGTAGATCGTGTGGGGGGGGGAGTTCAGGTAGATCCTCATGGGGTTAGGTTTGGTAGATCGTCAGAGGGTTACGTTTAGTAGATCGTCAGGGATATAATTGCTGATCGTCAGAGGGATATAATTGTTGATCGTCAGAGGGGTAGGATTGGTAGATCGTCAGAGGGTTACGTTTAGTAGATCGACAGGGGTAGCATTGGTAGATCGTCAAGAGGGGTAGGATTGGTAGATCGTGGGGGTTGAAGGTTCAGGTAGATCGTCAGGGGTAGGATTGGTAGATCGTCCGGGGTGGTGTTAGGTTTAGGTAGATCGTCATGGGTTTAGGTTTGGTAGATCGTCAGAGGGTTACGTTTAGTAGATCGACAGGAGTAGGATTGGTAGATCGTGGGGGGGGAGGTTCAGGTAGATCGTCAGGGGATAGAATATGTAGATCGCCTGGGGTAGTATTAGTAGATCGTCTGGGGTAGGATTAAAAGATCGTCAGGGGGTAGGATGGGTAGATAGTCTGGGGTAGGATTGGTAGATCGTCTGGGGTAGGATTGGTAGATCGCCTGGGGTAGGATTGGTAGATAGTCTGGGGTAGGATTGGTAGATCGTCAGGGGAATGATGGTAGATCGTCAGGGGTAGGATTGATAGATCGTCAGGGGGTAGGAGATCGTCCAGGTTGGGGTTAGATTCAGGTAGATCGTCATGGGGGTTACGTTTAGTAGATCGTCAGAGGGGTAGGATTGGTAGATCGTCTGGGGTAAGATTTGTGGATCGTCTGGGGTAGGATTAGAAGATCGTCTGGGGTAGGATTAGAAGATCGTCTGGGGTAGGATTAGAAGATCGTCAGGGGGTAGGATGGGTAGATAGTCTGGGGTAGGATTGGTAGATCGTCAGGGGCAGGATTGGTATTTCGTCAGGGGTAGGATTGGTAGATCGTCAGGGGTAGGATTGATAGATCGTCAGGGGGTAGGAGATCGTCCAGGTTGGGGTTAGATTCAGGTAGATCGTCTTGGGGGTTACGTTTAGTAAATCGTCAGAGGGGTAGGATTGGTAGATCGTCTGGGGTAAGATTGGTGGATCGTCAGAGGGGTAGGATTGGAAGATCGTCTGGGGGTAGGATTGGTAGATCGTACGGGGGGTGTAGGTTCAGGTAGATCATCAGGTTTAGGTTTGGGTAGATCATCAGGTCTAGGTTTGGGTAGATCAAGTTTTAAGTGTTGGTAGATCATCAGGTGGTAGGTTCAGGTAAATCATCAAGTGGTAGGTGTATTTAGATCACGTGTTAGAGGTAGGTAGATCATAAGGTAGATTACTAGGTTGTAGGTTTAGGTAGATCGTCAGGTGGTAGGTAGACCGCCTGTTTGACACCCCAAAAAACTTTTCATTCGAAGTTAAATATCTCAGCACCCTGTGGACCGATCGACTTGAAATTTTCAGTGCTTCTTCACCCTTCAACGATCCACAACTCTCCCAAATTTGAACTCCATCTGTCCACAGGAATCCCAGATCCACAACAATGAATTTTCCCAACATTTCTGCGTTATTGAAGCCAGAATATCACAAAATCAAACTTACCCAAAGGCCTAGCGCCGTCAGTATGACGACTACAGCACATTCCCATTTTAAGCCCGTTCTATTCAAAAATTCTCCCTAAATAAAATTAAAAACTAACCAAATCCGCACATTCATAACTTAAAATTTAAAAAAAACGCTAATTAAATTAATTTATTATTGAAAAACAATGGTGGAAATTGGGGAAATGTCATCGTCGAACAGGTCGTCTTTTTTCATCAAATTCCCAAGTTGGGGCGATAAAAATTTAAGTTTTAAAACCGATATATTAACAATTAATTACAATTCGACATTTTAGTGTTTTTGTTTTGCTTTTTAATCTTAGAAAATCTTCCCTAATCTAAACAGACGGAAATCAGGCCGACGACTTGTTTATGGGGTCGTGACAGTGTTGCCAACATAAAGATTGATTGGGGGCCCCTCCGCAATTTCAAAGATCAAGTTACCGTGCAGCTTTTACGTCCTAAAAGACTGAAAATACTATATAGGTAAATAAAAACTACTAATATCAATTAAAATCTTCTTGTACAAAAAATTTTAAGTGAAATTTTTCAGAACACCCAGAACAATGACCAATTTGTCATTCCGGAAAATGTCGCAAATGTTTGGCATTATCGACACATTTTCCACAAATACTTATAGCCATCGATGTATATAAGTTACCTTATATAACTTAGGTAGCGTATACCTTAGGTAACTTATATACATCGATGCTTATAGCTATTCGAGGCTGGAGGGGGTTCTGTCAACTTAAGATTGCCTCTTCCAGTTGGATGATCAGATTCTATACAAACAGAGAAATAAGTTACACAACGAAACCATACATAAAACATGAATTTCTTACCATTAGAACAAAGACATTGAAAAAGGATAAATAATCAACGAGTTAGATAATTTAAAAAACAATTTTTAATATATTTTTTATTCTATTTACAATAAAAATAATACAATAGCTTTCTTTTTTGAGAAATAAGCTAGGCAGCCTTAGTAATTGAGTATAGAGTGCTCACTCAGAAGGTAAAAAAGAAAATTTTTGTTTCGGTGGTGTAACCTAGTGGGAGAGTTCTAAACTAACTTTTGTTTTTTGTTATTTTGCAGAATGAGCTGTCTATACTGAAAGATTAAAATAACTTTATCTTCGTTTTTTGTTGTTTTTGTTTTTCTTTTTGTTTTGCTTTTCTTGCGAACGTTTTGTGACGAGGACTTTTTTAGGTACGACGGATGGAGGGACGACGAGTTCTGCGAGTTTTCCCTGTTCTGCTAGAAGCGATAAGAAGGTGCAGATGAATTCGTCGTAGTTATGGGTACGGCGGCAGTCGTCGATTTTGTATTTGCGTCGTTTGTCGTTTTCTTCTCGGAGGGAGCTTTCGGTGGATGAGATTTCCGAGTCGAGGTTTTTGAGAAGAGCGAGGAGGTCTTTGGGCGAAAACGTCCTTTGGGCGCCCTGCGATTCTTCTTGTTCTCCTTTTGTAACACGGATGACGACGAATTTGTCTTCTTCCGAAGTCTTTATTTTGATCGGTTCTGAATAATCTTTGACTTCGTCGCCGATAACTAGGGAGACTTCATCGTCTTCGCAGTCGCTAACTAGTTGCTGAAGGGCGTCTAAGACGATCTGGCGGTTTGTCCTGAGCATACTTAATCTATGAGTCAATGCCAGCCTTTTGTCGGGAACTACAGCCATCAAATTGAACCGGATATCGTTATATTTCTCTCCAAGCCTGTCTGCTATGACACGATGAAATTTGTCGGTCCATTCTTCGCCTGAGTCCCATGGGCCGTGGTCGATTGGAGAAGGTTTGAGCCCGTCAAGCTCAAAAAGGTGCCCGTTTATTGGTACGTAGCTTACAAAATGATAGGTTTCTCCGGTATATCGACCTGTGGAGACTCCGGATGATTTGTCGAGCCTTCGTTTCGCTTCGGGCATCGCATGCGAATTGTGCGCTCGGGCGAGTTCTGGGCTGTTTCCGATCGCCCAGCCTTTGTTTTCGGGGTTCATGCCGATCGTGTGGCTCTTGAGGCGGCTCAGGGTTGACCCAAGCTGTATGTTCGCACAGTTTAGAAGGACTGAAATGAGCGAATGGGTCGCACAACTGTTTGGAACCTGAAAAAAATAAAAAAATTAGATATCTCACGCAAACCCATCACCAAAAGATCTAGCTCAATCTACAGCCTAAAGAATGATCAACAACCCTACCACCAGATGAACTAGCAAAACCTACTAACTAATGATCTAGCGCAACAGACCACATGATTGCAGCAAAACCTATTCCTGATTCCTGAAAAACCTACCACTGGACGATCTACCAAGAAATAACACCTTATGATCTACCTACACCTACCCCCTGACGATCTACCTTAACCTACCACCCTATGATCTACCTACTATAATAGGCCTTATGATCTACCTAAAAATTTTGATCTACCATCAAAAAACGCTTTAAGATCTACCTACACAAAACACCTTATGATCTGCCTACACTTACCTACAACCTAAGGATCTACTAAAGCTACTGCCCGACGATCTACCTAAACGATCTACCTGACACTTTATGATTAAATTAAAAACCTACCACTTGATGATCTACATACACCTAAACCTTATGAATATTGATCTACCTAAACCTACCACCTTATGATCTACCTGCACCTAACACCCTATGATCTACCTAGGTGGTAGGTTAGATGTAGACTATAGGTAGATCATTAGGTGTTAGGCTTAGGTAGATCGTCAGGTGGCTGGTTTTTAGTAGAATCATCAGGTGGTAGGTTTATCAAGGTAGATTATCAAGGTTAGGTAGATCAAAACCTACCACCTTCTGACGATCTACCTGCACCTACCACCTTATGATCTACCTGCACCTACCACCTTATGATATACCTGCACCTACCACCTTATGATCTACCTGCACCTACCACCTTATGATATACCTGCACCTACCACCTTATGATCTACCTGCACCTACACCCAATGATCTACCTAGGTGGTAGGTTAGATGTAGACTATAGGTAGATCACTAGGTGTTAGGCTTAGGCAGATCGTCAGGTGGCATGTTTTTAGTAGAATCATCAGGTGGTAGGTTTTTCAAGGTAGATTATCAAGGTTTATATATAAGGTGAGGTAGATCAAAACCTACCACCTTCTGACGATCTACCTGCACCTACCACCTTATGATCTAAATGCACCTCCACCTTATGATCTACCTGCACCTACCACCTTATGATCTACCTGCACCTACCACCTTATGATCTACTTGCACCTAACACCTTATGATCTACCTGCACCTAACACCCAATGATCTACCTAGGTGGTAGGTTAGATGTAGACTATAGGTAGATCACTAGGTGTTAGGCTTAGGCAGACCTACCAACTTATGATCTACCTAAACCTACCACATTATGATCTACCTGCACCTAACACCCTATGATCTACCAAAACCTACCACCTTATGATCTACCTTCTTTAAAAACACATTATGATCTACCTACGCCTACCAACTGACGAACTACCTAAACCTACCACTTTATGATCTACCTGCACCTAACACCCAATGATCTACCTAGGTGGTAGGTTAGATGTAGACTATAGGTAGATCACTAGGTGTTAGGCTTAGGCAGACCTACCAACTTATGATCTACCTAAACCTACCGCCATATGATTTAACTAAACCTACCAACTGACATTCTACCTAAACCTACCACATTATGATCTACCTGCACCTAACACCCTATGATCTACCAAAACCTACCACCTTATGATCTACCTTCTTTAAAAACACATTATGATCTACCTACGCCTACAAACTGACGAACTACCTAAAACTACCACTTTATGATCTACCTGCACCTAACACCCAATGATCTACCTATGATCTACTCACACAAAACACCTTACGATCTACCCACCTACCACCTAATTATCCAAATAACCTAGTCCTTTTTTTAGAATCACCATAACACCCGTGACGTCAAAAACATACCATTTGCTGAGCGAAGAAAATATTGTTGACGATCTCCTCGTCGTTCACGTACATCTCGCTCTGATCGACGATCTTTCGTCTCGATCTCCTTTCCTCGATCCACCGGAAAAGGAATATAAAACCATAAACAGGACCCTCCAGGGATTTCTGCAAATCGTAAATCTCTTCCACTTGAACTCCTTTCACTCCAAAATCTTCAAGAAGAAGCGTAAAAAGTCCAGGGTCGCTTTCCAGCTCTAGCCATCCCTCTGTCAACCTCGTTATATCAACAGGCATTATTTTTCCCTTTAATTTTTCATTAAATAAAACCAAACATAACGAGAAATCATCGAAAAACAACACGAAAACAAAAATTCTCAATCGTAACCTTCTCTAAGGTTACCGTACGCAGTGTGACCAACCTTGAGCAATCCTATCACAAATTGGGCCCAAATTGAATAAACCGTATTGCCAATTATCTAAAAATCCGCTAAAACGGCCAAATAGTTAACGTCATGCAAAGATTTGGAATTTTTAAGCGGATTTTTTAAAGTTTTTAATTGATAACCCTAAATATTCTGTAACCTCCCTATAACACTGGTGCCAACATAACTTTCTATATTAATTTAAAACGATTTTTAACCACTTTTGAATCAATTTAGGATTTTAAAATGGTTATATTCATGTTTTTAATGACAAATTATGATAAAAAGATGCTAAAATGGTATTTTCTTGAAAACTAATGGGTTTTTGGCAACACTGGTTAACCTTCCATAAAAAAAAGAAACTTTCAGTTTTTAATATTTACAATCGCGGTCTTATCTTTAATAAATTGTTTATTTTTAATTTTGACTTGTAAAAAATAGTTTTTGAATTCTAATTTTTGTGTTTTTCGTTCGATATTTGTTTCCAGGCATTTAGATTGGTACGCGTATCGGGTTTTTTGCCAAAACGTCATTTTAGTTGTTTTTTGTTTACGGAGTGTTTTTTTGGTATTTTTTGTGAATTTTTAAGTGTTTTTTGTGTTTTTGAGTGTTTTTCTGTGTTTACTAGGCGGTAAAAGTTGTTTATTGAATGTTTTTTGGGGTTTCGCGATTTGAAATTTTAACCTCTAAATTTGGATGCAAAATTTTTTATTTGGGTCAAAATGTTAAATTTGATAAGTGGACGTTTTTGGACTTCTGGAGCTGGATTTTCGTGATGCTGAATCGGTGAGTGAGATTTTTGAGTTTTGTATTGTTTACGGTTCGATGACCCTGTTCCTGTTGATTTTAGTGATGACCCCTCAAATCATCAAGCTATCTACGTCATCAATTATCATATTCCGTGATGACCCCTTTGGATCTCTCCCGTCAATTCAGAAAATATAGTGATGAACTCTGAAATCATTAAGTTCCATACGTCATCATATTCCGTGATGACCTCTTTAGATCAATCCCGCCAATTCAGAATGCTTGTGATGAACCCCGAAATTATCAAGCTACGTCATCAATTATGATATTCCGTGATGACCAATTTAGATCACCTCCGCCTTATAGTGATGAACCCAGAAATCATGAAGCTACGTCATCATATTCCGTGATGACCCTTTTAGATCAGTCCCGCCAATTCAGAAAATAAAGTGATGACCCCAGAAATCATGAAGCTACGTCATCATATTCCGTGATGCCCCTTTAGATCACTCCCGCCAATTCCGTGTTAGTTACGTCATCAATTATGATATTCCGTGATGACCCCTTTAGACACTCTCGCCCAATTCAGAAAAATTTCTCGTATCGCACAGACCCTCCGCCATCATTAACACCAAGCAGAACCCAAAATAGGGTAACCATAAGGCTGAATGAGGCACAAAGTAGGAATGTGAACCCTAAAATAATGAATGCACTACCCGTCCATCAATATTGTCACGGTGTGATCACACCGCCCCAACGCACACACACACCTTAGATATACGCACACACTGTAAGATAGCTGATGGCAACACGGCCAAAGGGTTATCAAGGCTAGAAAATCAGCGACTAGTGGAGTGAACACCCACGGAAGATAATCAAACCACAGTAGAAACCCACACAGGAGAACGCTGGTTGCTGACTGGACCACGACACCAGAGATCATTATGCAAGCATAGCAGCTCACTCGCGATAATAGTATATGATTGATTACGGTGGTGACATACACTCGCGGAATAATCTGCTATCAACGTACGGACGTCATTCAAGGTGGCAACATCAATTGATATCCCGCTTTAGGATGAACCCGGTGATTTAGATTTCTCTCGATCAGTGCAAATGGATTCAGTAAAAGTATAGTGATGAACAAACCCGAAAAGTCATAAAGCATTCACCATATCGAAAATTCTACTATGTGTTCCGTGATCCGGACTCACACGCCACGTTGTACAGACCAACTCTGTGTACGACGCAGAAATTCTTCGGATTAATTTTAGTTGATACTGTCCAAGCACAAATTATGAATATTCCGTAGATGATTCCCTTCTAGAGACACACTACTCGACGGACCAAGATTTACAGAAGATTAGTTACGTCCCTTCAGATTTCATGCTCCTTCCATGGAGGGACACAGACCCTTTAAGAGTGACAACGCAGAGGCCCTCCAAAGTCATGAAAACATGTAGTGAAATGACCCATGAATAATTATAGAATATATCCGCTATGATGACCCCTTTCAGATCATCCCGTTTTGAATGCTTTGTGATGACCCCCGAAATG